>JAUZNK010003054.1:0-11122 GCA_035046665.1 Euphysa ruthae | reverse complement strand
AAAGCAGGTTCAATTTTTGATTCAAAACTGATGGTAAATACGACTGACACCAAAACTTCCTTCATTAAAATCGATAATAGCAGAATTGATCCCAATTTCTAAGAGTTTTCGTCCAACATACACATTTTTGGGGCATTTTGACCAAATCACATTGTTAATGGCTTCGTTCCCATTTTGGGTTTCAACGTGCACACACTTCTTTAGTAAACTCTCATCTGATAATGATTGGAACACTGATACATGTATCTATTGAGGCAAATTGATACTCGGTTTTTAATCAGTGTTCTGATGGAACTTACACCAGCTAATGCCATCTTTCAGACAAAATCTATATATATGTCGATAGATTGCATCAGCAAAATAGGTACAATGCCACAAAATAACTCCGATTGACTTTTTCATGGCATATATGTTAAAAATTTCTTCTTATTGACATATCATAAAAATTTTGCATAGAGTTAATAGTTTTTTCAGTTAATTGTCCTTTTCCTGATAAAATACTCTATGTACCTTTGTAATGTTTCACAAGGTTGCACAATCGTGTACCAAGATGCTTTTGGATGTGTCCAACACATTCAAGTTTTTCTGGCACAACCACAAAACTTTCATATGGTTTGCTTGCAACAACATCACAGAAAGACGAAGCATCACCATCATATATTTTATTATATTCACTATAAATTAAACCATATTTTTTGACAGATCTTGAAAAAAATTTAACCGCACCAGCTGCTTCCATTGAACCTGATAGCTTAGTATGATTTATTTCACAATCGTCGGGTTCGATGTGATCTGATTTCCATTCTGCGAAATCCAAATAAGGTGGTTTTGGATTCTATGCTTGAACATTGTTTGCATATTTTTGACATCACATGCACATCAATGCATCTGCCATTATTTATTGCAGTGACAATTCCATTTAAGGAGGAGAACCCTCGTTTCTGCCACGTACCATCTAAAATGCAACACGGCAGTTTACATGACCTCCCAGATTGGAGCTTGTTTGATTTTGAATGTCACTGGATTATAACTTTACTGGACTATAGCTTTATAGTAAACTTCAGATAAAGTGTTGTTTATACTACTGTATATGAAGTTTCAGCAATTGAATACATATTGATGCATCTACTAAATAATGTGGAGTAAACAAGAACCACACACCAAACTTTCATTTAGCATTTAACAAGCATACCAAAGAAAAACATTTTTAAAATAATAATTCATGTCATGTGTATTTTAAAGACTAAAATCACATAAAATTATAGCACATATATTAAAACAAAGACCTAAAAACTTACATTTTTATTTTTTAAATATTGGAATTTTTTACCTTTTTTTGTTTTATTTTTTATTTATACTACTTTTAAAACCTTAATATTTATAATTTATCATTAAAAACACAATATTATCAATGATACATTATTAAAAAGTTAATTGAATTCTAATCCTGTTTTTGTTAAAATTTATTTTTTTTTTTTTCAAAAATTCAGATTTTTTCTCGGGGATCCACAGCATAATACAAATATTAACAAATCATACTGATAAAATAAAAATACTGATAATGATATTTTTAATGGAAATATAAAAGTGATGAAATGATAGCTATGAAATATCTTTCATTTGTGTTTATTTCATCATTAATTGTATATTGGCTGTGTTATTTACAATTTTCATCATCTACCTCTTATAAACCTTATTTTTTTGAGGGGACGAAAGTAGATAACGTCACAAAGTTAATAAATTTTATAAATGGTGTTGAAATATTCGCCCAAAAGGATCATAAAACGAAGCAAATAAAAACTATATTGCTTTGGAATAATTTTTTCAGATTTAACAATTGGGGATTTCCAGCAAGCACTAAAACTAATTTTGATGAATTAGGTTGTAAAATAAAACGATGCCAATTGACAGATGATAAAAATGTGCTTTCTTCTGCTGATGCTGTAATATTTCATATTGCTGGAAGAATGAAACAAATTCCACGTTTAAAAACTACCAATCAAAGGTGGGTCTTCATGGTACTCGAACCTCCATGTCGTAGTAATTTCAGCTTTATAAAAAAATGGAACGGGCTGTTTAATTGGACCCAGACATACAGATTAGATTCAGATATACCTATGCCGTATGTTCATACTTGTAAAAAGTATTCAGTCAAGAAAGAAATCAACTTTAAAGATATTTTAAAAATAAAGAAAACTTTAGTAGTATGGATGGTTAGTCATTGCAAAACAAATGGCAAACGTGAAGATTATGTTAAAGAACTCATGCATTATGTCAATGTAACTGTTTATGGCAGATGTTCGTTAAGATATGGGCAACATATCCAATGCACTCGCAAAAATGAATATGAATGTATAAATGAGCATAGATTTTATTTGAGTTTTGAGAATAGTTTGTCGAAAGATTATGCAACTGAGAAATTCATCAAGGTTTTGAACACAAACACAGTCCCAATTGTAAGAGGTGATGCCAACTACACGTTACTTGGTCCACCCAATTCATTCATTGATACCAGAGATTATAAAAGCCCAAAAGAACTAGCAAAATATTTATTATTCTTGGATAAACATGATAAAGAATACGAGAAATATTTGAAATGGAAAGAACAATATTCAAGTGAAAATTGCGGGCCAGGTAATATTTTAAAAAGAAGATTTTGTGACTTGTGTGAGAAATTACATAATGAACATGAAAAATCAAAAGTTTACGAAAACATTTATGATTGGTATTACAATTGTCAGGTACCTAGGGATTATTGAAGATAAATGTAAAAAATGGATTCATTATAGCTGGAGAATAAAATTTCACTCAAAAAGTGATACGATTTCAAAACGGAAAATCTTTTCCCTTTTCCCGTTTTGATTTTTGAGAAAACCATTTCAATTGATCAGTAAGAAGACATGAACTCTTTGTTTTACTTTTTCAACTAGCCCTTTTCATAACCTCTTTAAGAACTTGCTTGGAATTAAAGTGCTTTTTGTTACCACGTAACATTTTTCTTGAATGGAGCATGTTTGTTTATAATCATGGCAAATATTTTGTGAAATTTTAGTTAAATTCAGTCACAAATAAATTGAAATCAAACCGTTTACGATCGCGATATAAGATACAACTAGGAGATAACTTGATGATAATGAAATGATGATAATCACTTAGACCCGTTTCTATGGAAAGGGAATGATGACAAGAGATTTAGTATTTTCGTCAAGATTAAGTCAATGCATTAGTTTTGGCAGTATAAGCTTAATTCTTTTTTCCCCATGAACTTAGTGAGCGTGATGTGAAATTTGATTATGGGTAAATTTGTCTTCTTTAACTTAAGCATTTATTATTTGTCGACCAGGTATTTATTTAGGTAATTAATAGGACCTATCACGGTTGAATCACTATTGCAATATTTGATTGTATTGACGGACATTGGTTAAACCATGTTGCGTTGTATATCCAGAGTTCTTTCCTGGTTCAAACTTTAGTTTGATAACCTCGGCAATTTGCATACTTACTAGGTTAAACACTTAAAATATCTATGCTACATGAATGGACAAAATAATTGTTTTTTATTTTTTTTTTACGAAAATTGATTTTGACGGTTGCCCTCAGAGGGAAATAGGGATCTGTTTATAAATGTACTACCATAGCCGAAAACTTTTGTTTGTAACTCGCGACAAATTATCTCACGAACTTCATTAAAAGTAACCTTTGTGAAAGTAGATCCAAAAGATTTCGCGAATCACCAACCAGCTTGGGGAATTCCTTCTGCTTAAATTGTCAAAAATCCTATTGCTTTAAAAAATGGAATTTTCCTACATTTGAGGTTTGCCCCTGAAGTGCTTTAATAACCTAGAGATATAATCGAGTCAAGCGCTATTGTGACTATAAGAAAAGCACTAACTGTACTTTGCGCATGGTAAATTATAACTTCACGGCTTTCCGCATAGACAGGTTTCTAGTACATTCATAGTTAGGTTATATTTTACCCAAGCTTTTGTCCTTTTTTACAAAATTTCATTAAACGACAGATTATCGGATTAAAATTCAACTACAGTTTTGAAGTTAGTAAAAATCATTAAACACATGTATTGCTGCCGAAGCTTTCGAAAATTAAATTTGAAAACATAATAACAGGACATTTCTATCCTGGATTTAAAAGTATCGCAAATTAAAAAGAGAATGTGACCACTTAACGTATAAATGTTTGAGAAGCCAAGCGAACAGTAGTTTAAAAAAGTTTGAACCATGCTATAAACTATAAACGAGAACTTTACAGTTTTCGAGAAAATCTAGAGATTTTCTGGAAAACTGTAAAGCAGGTATTCCCTACCAAAGTAACAAACATAAATGTTACCTTCACTTCTACAGATAAGAATGGCAGTCAAAGCTCAGCTTATATTTTTGCAGACTTTTTCAGCAATGCTGATAAATGCCTCAAAGAAACGACTTTCCTATTTCAAGATCTACTATAGAACAAACATGAAAGTATTCCAGATATTCCCGGACAGTTTGTAATTGTTGATGATTTACGGGATTTTTTTTTTTTTTTAATATAAATTATAAAAAAGTTTTGTGGAATGTTGGCACAGATGACATTTTTGTCCAATTGATACTGAGAGAAGGATTTATTAAAAAGGAAGGATTATCTTGACTACATGCCATGATATAATTTTCATAATAACTAACAATATAACAGAGTGTATAACAGAATGTATGCAATAGACACTGATTTTTTGCATTTGTACGCTTTTATAGCGTGCAAATGTAGAATTTCTGTCTGTGTCTGATTGTAATATAAATGTCTTTTTGAAAAAGCTAAGGTGAGTTCCATCTAACCTGTATTAGCATGGAAAGTGGACGTAATCACCAAATAGTTTTTTTCAGTGTATTTAAGCTAATATTTTATTCTACTTTCAAAAATTTAATCATATCTTCAACAAATGGTAAGTATTTTTAAATCTAAGGATCGAAGATGAAATAAAAAAACAAAACAGTAACGGAATTTAAAAGAGACCTCCAGGGGAGAGCCAAATACTTTAACATTTTAAATTTAATATAAGAAATAAGTATTATTATTTTGCAAAAGAGGTAACTTTTTTTTTTTTTTTTTTAGAAAAAAAAACAGTAAGCGGCTCGACAGACAGAAGAAGAAATATGTATTGTTTCTTTGAAAAAGATTAAATATTTAATTTTTAATCTTTTCAAACTAAATTACCTTAAATAAAACTTACAGGTAACTTTTCTTGCGGCATTTTTATTGATCTTCAAAAGGCCTTTGATACGGTAGATCATGAGAATCTTTTTTCAAAACTTAATTATTTTGGTATATGTGGGGGTTGCTAATGATTGGTTCCGCTGTTATATTCATAATCGTAAACAATATGTTTCAATTTACAACAACACTTGTGATGTCCCCCAGGGTTTAGTCATAGATATTTTGTTATTCTTGGCAATAAAGTATTTTCATTACAAAGGTGTCTTCTTAGGATAAATAAGTTTCTTTAGAGCTAACTTCACTGAAGTATTTAATGAAATGAGAATCCAACCATTTGTTGATCTAGTTGAAACATCTAAGTTACTTTTCGTTTATGATTGTATTAAAAAAATCTTCCATTAGCTTTGTGCAGTTTTTTCATCTCGTTGCCCATGTTACTATGAAACCCGTAACATGGAGCAGTGTAAACTTAGAATTCCAAAGTTTTGCATTGAACATAGTAAGTATTCAAGAAAAAATCAGTTTCTCAAGGTATGGAACAAATAACTACCAAATCTTGTTTTATGATTTGATTTCAAATACAGAACCTTGGCTAATTACCAATAAATTTTAGACTTAAATTGTAAACCAATAAAAAACTGATAACTTCTCTTAGGTAGACTACCTATTCTAATTTACAACCGCATTTTTTCTAGATAAGTTGCTGCTTTTGTTTAATCTGTGGACTGGAGGTTTTTGTTCTTCGTCATCATTTTTCCTGGGCATACTTTTTCCCTTACGCGCACTCAAAAACGGATCATAATAGTTTTATTTTATATTATTTAGTGTATCACTCCTTTTTTAAATTTCGGCTTGTGAGTCACTCCATCCCCTTTTTTACAATATAATATTTTAATTTAGGTTCTTGTCTACAATATCTTTGCAACTTGATGGGAAATTAAATAAATTACTGCTACTTAATTACTAATCGCATAAAGGCTCAGAGCTACAAGTACTTTAATTCAGAAGATTTTCATAGAAATTAAACGAAAGTAAACGATGGTTGAATAAGTTTTGATCATTTAATTACCATATCAATATCGCCATTGTGATTGGAGTTTTTTTTTTTTTTTTTAGCTAAAGAAATTTATTTAATTAATATCTAAATTAAGTATAAATTAATTAGAATTATTTGCTATAGATATATCATTTGAACAAGCACTAATTTCTTTCAAGTAAAAGTGGCGGAAAGAACTGATAACTGTTATCACCAAAGATCGTTTGGTTGATTCTTTTCTGAAATGACAAATCAAGAACAGCAACCTCTATATTTGTGAAAAACACTTCACTGATCAATTATGGATAGGTAAGTATTTTCATAATATCTATAAAGATTTTTTACTTGCATATGTGGAGAAAGGAGTGTACAAATGCAGCTACAAAATAACTATTTTGTACCGTGTTGCCATGCTAAAAAAACAGAATAATTATAACAATTTCTTTACTTTGTCACATCAAGACACAGTTCCAGATTTTATTGCTATTTTCCTCCAACAATTTAGGTTGGCGAAGAGTGGTAGTATTATATTTCTAGTTTACTGAACGTGATGAATAACATGATTTTATTATAAAAAACAATTTTCACCATACATGCAGACATGATTCATTGCCTATACTACTTATAAAAAACTGCTTAACTGGCGGTTATGAAAAAAATATTACTAATGAAATAGAAATATGTTACAATTAACCAATCAGTTGCTATTCACAATGGTTTAGTCTGTGTTTAGTCTATGTTTACATGAAATTCTCCAGTGAGCTATTTTGTTCAGGACGGAAAAATTCAACCAAAAACATACCTGCAATGAATTTATTTTGTCTTCACATGAAATTCATGAAAAGTAAATGATTTAATATTTATGTTTTTTTCTTTACATTTCCTACGTGAAAGTCAATGAAGAACTTTGCTGTTCCAATTCTCAACCTTCTTATTAAAAACATTCTATCTTCACAGCAAATGAAACGATCAACTTATGCTATCTAGAAAAGGGAGGAGAATAATGTTTTGCAAGAGGTGCATCTGATATTGTCGCCACAACCATCTTCTTATAATTCTTTTGAAGATTTTCAAAGCAGAATATTATCATTAGAGCTTGTAAATAATTGGTAAATGTTTAATCTACTTATCTGTCACCACTTGTCCCTCACTGAAGCGTATTATTTCAAAGTTTGAGATTTTGTCGTATCATCGTTCACATTTCCTGTTCGTGTTTACGGGTGGATACTTACAGATAATCACATGTTTTATGACAAACATGGGCGCTCATTTAACAACATCATTTTACCGACATTTATAAAAGAGCTAGAAACATTCCATATATGTGAAGACGTATGATAATAATACGATATGATAATAATAATACTTAAAGTACAGCCATTTATATAAAAGCATGTAATACAGTGCCGACAAATTCATTTTTGAAGTGTGAGGGGTGGGGTGGTAAATAATGTAGCGACTAAGGAGGCCCCACCATGGTTGGGGCCGACGGGACAGAAAAATTTTTGAAATTTAAAACCTTCAGTTTGGCTAAAACGCTATTTTGTAATAATTTTGTAATATTAAGACGAAAAAAAGTTACCGTTTTCTAGAATACAAAGAAACTTCTTTTAAAAGTATAACGTTAAAGATATATAAAATTTTATAATAAATTGAACAGCAACAACAACAACAACAACAAAAAAGTTAAAACTTTCCAAAGTAATTGAGTCTGCCTTCCCTAGCCGTCACAAATTCTTTGCAAACATCGTTGACATTAATTTGGTCTGTCAATTCTTTGTGAATAGTTAATATAGCCAAAGCGTTAAATCGCTGCCGTTTCATTGTTGACCGTAACCATGTTTTCAGCCGCCTTGCAGTGGAAAATGATCGCTCTGGTGTGCATGACGTTGCTGGATTAACCAAAAGGAGTTTGATAACATGCATGCGAAAATTCAATAGATATAGCACGAAAAAGCCAACCTGCTGTGCTAGATGCACAAAACAAATTTGTTTCTTTTGAACGATTAAAACATGCAATCTAGCGGCTACAATGTAAACAACTCGAAAAAAAAGAACAGATGAGATACAGAGAGCTAAAACTACCCATGTCGAGCTTGCTAACCCCACAATTAAATGAAGATTTTGTGACAACATTTACTGATTCCGACCAGAAATATGCATCACTGAAACTATTTTGGGAGGAACAACAAAAATTTGTCGAAAAGTTGCTAAATTGTCGACATTAACCTGGGAAAAGTGTGATGAAAATTCCATTTTCTGTGAAATTTTCAATCTTCAAGCTACAAGCTCTTGCAGGACTAGTTCTTTTTGATGCAACCATCGTTTTTTCGATTAAATAGATAAGTAAACAAATCAAAAACGATGGATGGTCAAATGTTGCCAACTTTTAGTAACTCAATTCATCTAGGGTAAACAAGTAAAGTCTGTGCCACTAGATGAATGCTGGATGGCTCTTCATACCCGCAAAAGCCACTGTCAGGTTTAAAGGGCTCTAGCAGAGAATGACATTATCTGTTCTAGTGGCAAAAGAGAGGTTTTATGATTCCTGCTGCGTTTTGATCAAAAAGGATATCCTAAAGTGTATTTGCCAGTTGTGTGATGAATGTATTCCAGCAGTGTAACGTTACAAACGAGGAAATGGTTGCCCATCCATCTGTTGTATTCCTGTTTTGAGGCTCTTTGTGGATGTTAAAATTAAAGATGAATTAATTTCAGTTGATCACGACTTTGCATCTGAGGATGTGAGAGTACAGTTCTTGATATTATAGAAAATTTAACAAGAAATCCAAGGGCGGAGGGGGCTTCAAAATTTTCGGTTTTTACCGTGAGGCCATAAATGAATGGCTCATCAGTTGAACATTTCTTGTGATTTGTATGCTGAGGACTCTTACTTCTTATTCCAACATTAGGATATTGCAAAAATTTACTTAAGATTAAAATCTAGATTAAGATTAAATCTAGATTTTCTATATATTATCTATATTTATCTATATTAAATTGAGTGTTTATTTCGGCAATGATAAAAAATAAACTTTTATTTGTAAATAAATATCAAGTTACAAATCCACTTTATATAACATATCAAGGACGATTAGAAATCACTCTAATTCATACTCGATTTGAATATGCTTGCTCTGCTGGTATCCAATTTAAAAAATTATAAACCAAGCTTCAAACGGTCTAAAGCAGATGTATTAAATTTTGCTTTTAGCTAAGAAATAGAAACCACATAAAACCAATTGAATTTGAAAGCATAAACCAACCTAGTGCAAACGATCTGTTTGAACAATTCATAAATGTGGCCATCCTTAATGTAAAAAGTGCCTTTTGAAGATGATTTCTGATATTCGTAAGGCTGGTGTTTATGAAACATCAGTGAAATATTATATAATAATATAACTAAAATCCTATTAAAAAAAAAGAAGAAGGTTGATTTCAAAAAAACTTTTTCAAGGCCAAAATTAAATTTATTTTCAAAATTTTTTTGAACTGAATATTTAATATTTTTTCGCGTTTTTATTATTATTTATTTGTATCAAATCTGTAGAGATAAATTTGAAAAACGCACGTGAAATGATTCAATAATATAGGCTTATAAGAAACAAAGCTTATTTGATTATTAATATTCTAAACTGCATAATTATTGTTAATAAATTCGTATTACATTTCACTTAATAATGAAAACATCCATCCATATAAAGTAAATATATCCATATAAAGTGATAAAATATTGGTTAAAAATCATAACAAGAAGTTTGATAGCTCATTTCTAACATTTTTTGATAAAGGATTTTTCAATGCGTATGCTGCAATTTATGAATTTTAGACGAATTCAGACATAGACTCACGAGGGTGTGCGGACTGACTTGTAAACGGTCAAAATTGAAAAAAATGTTCTAAAAGTACATGGTCGTATAATACAAAATAGTAATGTATTTTATGGCTATGGTAAGTATAAGTATTTATCTTGCCACAAAAAAATTTACACATGCTATATAAATTACAAGATAATAGACAAGATAATAGACAGAAAATAACAAAAGCAAGGATAAACATTCAGATAAAAAACAAATAGTGACAAAAATATATCTGCAGATATCTCTCTGGCAATTGATTGGGCACCTACTAATCATTACTAACAAAATTATTCATATCATTACTAACAAAATTATTCATTATGCTTCGCTTAAACTAATAACCAAGCAAAAAACCAAAACTAAAGCAAAACCTTGTTGGTTGGATAACAAGTGGAATTATTAAGTCCATTAAAAATAAAGATAGATTACATAAAAAATATAGAACTTGTAAAAATGATAATGCTAAAACACTATATTTTCAAAGATTGAAGTCGTATTAAGAAATCAAATTAATAATTTAATTCGAGATTATTAAATCTAATTAAATTAAATTATTATATTATAATAATAACTTTTTCAATGAAAATATAAACAGTGTGAAAAATACATGGCTGGGAATAAAAAGTATAATTCGCTTTGAGCCTAATAACTACGATAACATTAAAAGTCTATTAATAAATAACAAGAAGACTGGGCGCTATTTCCTTTCTGCAATATATTTATTTATTAATAAAATTGATAATAATAATAAAAATTTAACACCATTTTCTGTTTTATCTATATTTCAAAGAAAAAGAGGTCAGGGTGTTATAATATTATTAAATACGATTTTTTTACCAAATCTATCACCCCATCCTTTCTATAATAGTGATGATCTTTTATTATTTAAATTGTGGACTTCCATATTTCGATAACAACAGATGAAACAAACTAGCCATGAATAAAAGTTATTTATTTTTTTAAAGACAAGAATGACTTTGCAACATGTTGCCTCTTTTTTATTTTACATATATAATTGAT
>JAUZNK010003053.1:8154-27365 GCA_035046665.1 Euphysa ruthae | reverse complement strand
TAACGTGGGGAACCAACAAATTTCCGAGACAATATTTCCAGATGGGCCCACGTGGCGGGTCTTGGAGTACTTAGAACACCCATTTACGCTTACGAAATTCGCACAACAAAACCACCTTCTCATCATCGAACCGTTAGGCTGCAACTGTCAGATTTATATGTTTAGAAATGTATACTTTTCCAATATTGTGCTTTCCGTACTGGTTTATCCCCCAAGTGATAATGGTTGATTAATCCGTAATATAGTTGATGTAAAATGTGGTTTTAGTAGATTTTTGGAAGCAAAATAATGAATAAATAAGTAGGCTGTTACAGGCAATCTAAGGAAAATAAATTTCAAAATTTTTTCCGCACAGTCATACCATGGTGGGCTGCTGTGTTGGGAGGGTTTAGATGTAGGCATCACCCTCAAAAAAACCTCCATCCGCCTCTAGGAATTTTTTGGCGTACTATTCATTCCCTTCTACTTTTAGAATTACCAATTTATCCAGCGTGTGATGTCAGTTTTTTTTTTTTTTGTCGACAGACATTTGTGGTAAATAAAAGTAAATAAGACAATTTACAGAACAGATTAAACAAGACAACAGCATGATTTTTGGCTATCAAGTTGATGAATGTTTGTTTTATAATGTTTTTAGCCAATGTATAATTAAATAATCTTATAATTAAATAATCCAGATTTTGATGGTGCCCAACCAATCAAGCAAGATATTTTCTCAGTAATTTTACCTACAACTTATTGATAAAAACTAGTCAAAAATCTAAAAGCGTTTAATCTCAGAGCTATCGAAGAGGAAAAATTGAAGCTGAAGTAATCACCTAACTTAAACGTTATAATGAGAAAATAAGATATATTTATAAAATGTAAGACAGACAATCTAAACTGACCTTAAAAATTATCCAGAAAAAATATTTATATTTAATAAATATTATATTTATTAAATGTTTATCCTAAATAAGATGCTCAAAAGCTAAATTATACATGTAAGATATTTACATGTTATTTACAACAGCTTGACTTCAAAACGTATCTTTTCTACATGAAAAAGATAAAACTAACAAACAAAAATCAAACGTATTTGTTATGAAGATGTTCTTTTATATTATTCTTAAACTTGAATCTTTTAGACTTTTTTCTGACACAAAGCTGATTGGTGCATAATAGAATTTATTCTATATCTGAAAGTATTCAAAATGTTAACATGAATACTATTATTTGTTACAGATCTAAGAAAATGGTCATGAAAATGATAGTTAAATAAAAAAATATTTTGTAACTTAACTGGAAGTTTTACATTGACACAGTTCCAATAAATAAACAGGTAAATAAGTATATCAGGTCTTCTAGTTTAATGATATGTGAGATATTATATAATATATCAGCATTAAAGCAATTATTTTGGAAATGTATAATACGTAACGATTCTTTTTTGTAAAGTTTTAGTTCTTTTATTTGTTGAGTATTACACTGACCCCAGACCTGGCCGCTGTAACTGTGATACTGAGATGAGAATTAAAAATTGCATACTAGATGAATAAAAAGGTTTCTAGATTAACATTTGTCACTGATTTTTCATAATATTCCATTAGTATTAATTAATTAGTATTAATTAATTTAGATGAAAGTGACTTTAAATAGAAAGAAAACAAGCGATCACCATTAAGTGTAACAGCCAGATATTTAATATTGTTAGTAGGTTTCATTTTTTTATCACTTATTCGAAAGTTTAAAATTTTAGTTACTTTTTTAATTTTGGCTTTAATATAATGAGTTCTGTGTTTTTAGTGTTTAAAGAAATCTTATTAGATCTGAGCCATTGATGAGAGATCATGATGTTTATAAATTATTTCTTAATTTTTTAAATATTTTCTTAAAAATTTCTAAGAAGTTAGTGTCATCTGCAAAATGATAAGTTTTAGGATGATTAATAGCGTCATGTCGTTTATTTTTATTAAAAAAAGACGCGGACCCAAGATTGAACCTTGAGGTACACCAACACTGACAATATTTTTTCTACATTTATGTTTTTCAACCGATACAAGTTATAGGCGATTGTGAATGTATGAACAGAATCTTTTTAAAGGGATACTTCTAACTCCATAGTGTTTTAACATTGATAATAAAGTATGATAATTGTCAAAGGCTCTTTGTAAATCAACAAAGACTCCACAAGCAAAAAATTTCTTGTCAAGTGAGTCTCTAATCGTTTCAGTAATGTGAATAAGAGTTTGTGAGGTAGAATGATTGGTTCGAAAGCCAAATTGAAGATCATATAGACAGTAAGATGGTTCTAAGAGGTATAAATTTTTTGTGCACGAGACTTTTAAACAGTTTGCTAATTTTTCGTAAAAAAGAGACTGGTTTATAGTTACTGCTGTCTAACTAAGATTTGTTGTGAATTGGAAGAACACTTGCTATATTAATTAGGTCAGGGAATACTCCTTCTTAAAAGGAGTGATTAATTACTATACTAAGTGGAGTCGAAATAATTTCGGCCGCTATTTTCAAAATTGAAGTTGGAATACTGTTAATTCTTGTGGACTTTTTAAGTTTGAGTAAATTTGATTGGTCTTTAAGTTCGTCAGGTGTTACTGGAGAAATAAAAAAAAGAGTTTTAGGATTAGGTGTTTTTAGATATCAAAATTAAATTTCGAGGGAAAATTTTTTTCTGCTAGGTTACTTGCGATAGATGAAAAGTATTCATTGAACTTATTAGCGATTTATGTTTTGTCTGTTGTCGCTTTATTGTTTATAGTTAAGCTGTTTATAGTGTTGTGACTTTTAGGATTAATATTTATAATGTTTTTAATAACGATCCACGTATTTTTGATGTTACTTAAATTTTCATTAAAAATTTCTTTATTATTTTTGTTTCTTTTTTAGATGTTTTTATAAATTTGTTTATGTTGTTGCGATAATTCTTAAATTTTTTGAAGAGCTCATCTTTTAAAACGTTTTAAAAGTTTTTGACTTTAAGGTGGTGCTTGGGTAAAAAACCTAAAACCTGCTCTGTCTGTGCTATACACTCCATATTTCAACACAATAAAGATATCAATAATATCAATATAAAATAAAAAATATAGATTATTTTTTCCTTTTACAAAAGGTTCATACCAGGTCTTTTGGGGCCACAGGCCGAAAAAAGTCAGTCATGACCGAGTATGATGTCCATTTGACGTGGTCGCTCGTAAGTTTTCGTACCATTGTGATTCTACATTGGATATTATCATCATACAGTTGCCTGATGTGTGAGCATAGAATTTCCATGCCATTATTCCACATCAAACGAGAAGAAACACTAGATTTAGCAAAGGAATTCCTTGCAGTTTTGATGATATGTAGAGAATCGCTGAAAAACTAGATGAAACATGTTTTGTCATAAGGATTCTCGACACGATATAAAATTTCAAAGCCATCTTTAACATTCATTTGCTAAACATAAAAAAAATGAAAATAAAATAATCTCAACTTATTATAGAGAAGGGATATTTTCATAATTCCCTTTAAAAGGTAATAACAAAAGCTGAAGTAATAGATAAACATAACATATTTAAAATTTCGTTCTAATGGTGAAAAGTCAATACATGCATAATACAACTGATACTGGAAATCTGTTCTACCTGAATGCAAAAAAAAAAAAAAACGAATACAGAAGAAACAAACAAACCTTGTGCATTTTGACAAACTTTATATTTGATGAAGCACCATCAGCAGTCGAAGCAAACACTTTCAGCTTGCATAAAAGTTCCGATATGGCAACAAATTTCCAAAATACCGGAAAGAACTGGAATGACGATATCCCTGTTCTTGAGAAATGTTGCAAAACTAAATGACAATGTATTGACAATACTCTTTATAAGAAAGAAATATACATTCATATTACTTTTTATATTCACGCAAAGTTCTTCCACTTGGCAGCACCAAAACTCCTCCTGCTGTTTTCTAATCAAAATGTAGATTTCTGTATGCTGATGTTGACTTAGCATGCAGATCTAAACAACATTTAATTATCATAGGATGATAACGAACTTGTGAGCTGTTAGTAGCACGAAGGTAATTTTGCTGCTCCACTCAAAATAGTTGCATAAAATTTGGAATTTTCTCTTGTTGAAAAACTTTAAAATATCAACAAAATCATTATCAAGTTCTTTATCTACAGTACACGATGACTTGGAAATCTCTACTTTCATTTCATCTGCTCGATCGTTTAGTTGTTGAAAATCTAGTTGCTGACGTTGAATTGCAGCTGGTTGTATTGCCATTTCCAAACGTATTGGTGAAGTGAACTTTATTGGCGCCTTCGATTTAACAGGAGACATAAGTATGCTTTGCTTTTTAATGTTCTTAAACAGAGATTGCTGCAAGGTTTGTACACGTCGTTTTTTAAGCTTTGCTATACCAATACCAAAAAGGAATTGGATCTAAGTATTCATTTAAAAAAACAAAAGTTTCTGTGGTAAAGGAATTAAATTTGAATAACTTATTATGTTTACAGCATTGGAAACATGAGTTGTATCAATTCCTTCCCCTGTTTTTTAGGTGTCCATCGTTTTTATAAAACTTGAAATGACTACGTTCAAATGAATTTTATCATCTACATACATTGCATGCTTTTTTGATAAAATCTATCCAAAAACTGTAACATTAATATCCAATGTCCCATCTGTAAATATTTGATACAGTGGCATGATGTATGAACTACTGTTATTTCATATTTCTATATGGTGTTCAATCGAAATAACTTTCCAGCTAGGTAATTTAATAATATGAAACTTTCGCACAAATCATTGGAGTCCTTATAGCAGTAATGTACAACTTCAATTTGGAACGACACAGCTAGTATTGACATTAATTCCTTACGTTTTTGGACAGTTACAGTTGATCAAGGTTCTACCGGTATTGATATAATTGACTTAATAAAAAAATTTCGAGTTGGATTTGCACCTTCTTTCAGTCGATTAGGATCTAACAAAAATAAAGCTAGATAAATGTACAAGTGTCTTCACTCTCACTCCGGACTAGACTTAAATGATAAGCATTACTAGCTCTAAAAGACTCTTGATTGCATACCTAATAAAATCTATTACACAGACAGAAGATAGGTAATATAATACTTACAGATATAACTTTGGTCATCAGCAAAATGTTTTTTTCTTTCTCAATCTGACGTCATAAGTTTTCATCGATCACCCTATCTTTTGTAATAACATTTAATAACCCATCACGTCATTTCTTGTAAAATGAAATGCTTCAGGCAACTTAAATATTGAGATTCCTTTATCTCTTCTAGATATAACACATCCGAGGATTGAAAAGTTCTTACCAGGCGTAATTGTATTATGTTAACAAAAAAAAAACACTCTAAACCATAGACTAAAGAAATTTCCTTAATTATAGCATAGTCACTATGGTTATAATCGCATCAATGCCGATTGTTCTCCGGTCTGCGGTTTACGTCTATTGATTTCTTTAGTCTATGGTGACACAGAGTAGGAAAGAAATGAAAAAACATTTATGGATCATTTACTTTATTCTTTTGCCGTTAACACGAAGTGTAGATAGGCCTTTATTAGATTACACAAAGCTGATGCAAAAATTGCTACATAAAGTTGTGTAGAAGTAAAAAACCGAAGTTGTTGAACTGAGATTTTGTTATATTTTACTATTGAAATTTTTTTTTTTTTTTTAAACTATATTATAAGTAATGAAGATTCGATCAAATAATAGAAGATATGCTGGGCCAAATAGATCATTTATAAAGAAAAGAAAATGGTCTAAAAGTGTACGAATCTCGAATGGTGCATCTGACCTTAATCAGAGTATAGCAACAGAAAAACTGAAATCTCATCTTCGTCTTCCAGGCGAAAGCTACAAGAAAGTTTCTCCAATCAAGATAACAATGTACCAGCTGATAATTTCTGACATTTTATCTTCATGAATAATGGCATTTTTAGTGAAATTGCGGCCCTGATTGGTAGCTGCCAGTGTGTTTAAAACAAACAAATTATATTTTCGTAATGATTTTTCAAAAAAAAGAAATGTAAAATTGTTTATGTATTTTATGTAACGAGAGTGTAGCTATTCTACATACAATAGAAAATGTATCGAAAAATCTTCAACACCTAGTAGTAACCCTTCCGATGTAAATATACTTTCCGGAATTGATTTCGAGAAATAGGCAAAAGTCTTTCGGCGTTGGAGACCATTATGAATATGGTGCCTACGATAAATAAGAATACATTCCATACCATTCAAAAAGAAGTAGTAGCTAAACGTTATTTATCTGTTGTTGAAAGGTCCATGAAAAATGCTGCGGATGAACTGTATGATTTTGCTATTTCTGGGGACAGAGCATGGCAAAAAGAAGTTTCTCGTCGTTGAATGATTTTGTTTCAGTATTCTCAGGCAAATTCCTTGACTATTAAGTGAAAACTAAAAAATGCACAGCTTGTGACACGTGTGACACAGGGGATAAAAAAATGATAGCATTGAATATAACGAATTTATTGATAAGCATGATAGTCCCATTAACCAACATTAACCAAACGGGGTCGGTAGAAGCTGCTGCACTTATAGAAATATTTTTTACATATTATAGAATATTTTGGCGATGGGGAAACGAAGTAACATCATGATATTATAGCCGCCGAAGCTTACCCTTGTATGACAGTAAAAAAAACTTAAGTATGTTGCACATGTTCAAAAGCATGTGGGTAATCGGTTGCAAGCTTTGAAAAATTTGTACAATGGTAGAAAAGATGATGGAGCTAAATTGGTTATGAAATTGACGCAAAAACAAATGAACAAACTCCAGAATTATTATGGAACTGCGATATGCTCATTCAACGATAAATTCGAAGTCGTTTTATATCATTATTCAGAAGCCGATACTTATGAAACTCAACACAAATTGTGTCCACATGGACCAGTCTCAGTGTAAGGCCCATCTCGACACTGTTAAAGATACAAAAATCTAAAGCATAACTTCCCAAAGCATTAAAGACAATTCTAAAGCCAATATTTATTGATTTGAGCAAGGGCTAACTACTGGAAAAATATGGGAAAACCCAGAATAACAATAAATTTTACCCAAAATGAAGAACTTTAACAAATTCCACCATCAAGATATCACCGATGTCTTCAACTTTCTGCACAATTTCGTGGAAATGGAATTGAGCTAATTTAACTAAAACTTTCTCTAGGCAACTTAACTTTTAAAATTTTTGAGCTCTGAATGTCATAGCTCAGGGCGAATTGTCATGAAAATATTTTCTGTGCGATTTTCGTATTAGAAGCAAATTTTATATATTTTTGGAAAGCCTAAGATGTAGGAAATACGAAAAAAATACTGTCCAATTTTTTTTTGAAAAATTTTACAGAATGAATTACCAGAATGTATTGACGCCCCAAATGACAAAAATTCTTATAACTTTCGAGTAACTGTCTCTATAGTTATGGTATTTGTTAACAATGAAGTCCTTTAAACAACTCATAATTTAAAAAGATTTACAATTCCCAAATTTATAAATGTGAAATTTTAGAGACCTGTAAAATGAAATTTAATGAAAAAAATGTTTGCTATGGCAAACCCATGTTTAAAATTTCTTGACAATTGATTAAAATCTTTAGGAGAAGTCACCTGGTCAATAAAATACTTATGCTACTTTGATAATAGACACCATTACGTCGTTAATACTGGGGATAATAAGAATTTATCTAAAATTAAGTAATTGCACTCACTGTAGGTCAAATAAAAACGTGTTTAATTATTTTGTCTGATATAGTCTTGATATTTAATATATATTTTCCTTATAGATTGAAATACAAAAATGTGAAGAAACACGATGAGTTGCATAATTTGTCTTGAAGATAAAAAAAAAATCGTTAGTCCTCAAGCCACCATTTAACGCATTTGAAAATTTGTTAAAATGAACCCACGAACGAGCAAGATACAAAGACAGTGCTGTAGGAGATTTTGTTGAACGTACGAAGAATGTGAGAGCCATTAAACTACTTGAGCAAAGAGCTATTTATCATGAAAATTATTGTTAGTTTCGCAAACACTAGTAAACTTGAAAGAGCAAAAAAAAAAAAAAACGATATTGTGAATCAGTTGAAACTGGTGAGCCATCGATTATAAAGAGGAAAGCTGGTAGACCTTTAATAATAAGTTCGATTTTCCCAGACAAAGTGGAAAGGTTAACAACAAGATCAAACTCAGATTTCTATGACAAAAAGCTATGTATCATTTGTCAAAACTCTGGTAGGAATTTACTTGTGTTCAAACAAAAGCAAACGGTAATTCCATGCTTGAAGTCTCAGAGAAACTGCCAGATAAATCATTTTTCCGACGTTTAAATCACTTAAGTATAGCTAATAACGCGATAGCTAATGACGTAATGTACCACAAAATTTGTTGCGAGGACGCTACACAAAAGGCAAAATCAAACTTAAAACCAAAAGAAGGTTTTAGTCGAACTCTAGCGGATATAAAACTTATTAATTATATAAAAAACAACTTGGTACAACCTGATAGGGTATTAGATTTAAACATGATTAATTCGACCTACCGCAATATACTTATTGGGAACAAAGGGCACCTACATAATATATGTGCTAACTATAAAAAGTATATCCAGGATTTAATCCAAGACAACATTCACAACATGGTTTTTGTAAGAAGTAAATAGAGTTTACAACTAATGACCAGTTTGACACAACCAGAAGCACTCAACACATATATCGACAATGTTATTGATAAACAAGATTTTAAAACTCTATGAAGATTTTCCAAAAAGATTCGTAGCGAGGTTTTAAACCAAAAATGGGAGTTTGATGGTAGTTATGAAAACTATAACACACTTAGCTTTTTATTAACATTTTTTAAATCGATTCTATCGGGACCTCATACTTTTAAATCAGAACACAGTGAGCAGGCATCTGAGGTCAAAAAGCTTATGCAAACAACGTCCCAACTAGTATCACAGAATATGAAGACCACTCTACAAACAAATTATCATCTCCAAACACAAAGTTCTGTCATGTATTCCAAAATCGAGAAACTTTTAAATATTGGAATAAGGTTATACATTTACCACGCAACTCGTAGTAAAAAGTTGTTCACTTCCTTTCAGGTTTAAACATCAGCGTTAACCAAAAAAAGTTATTAGTACAAAAAAAAACCATCTTCAAGGCAGTGTTAAAAAGGAAAGTTGAAAATGGTGGCGTAATTATTCCATCTTATTTACAAAAGAACACCCCGTATATTTTGCTATCGATAATACATATTTAAAAATTGATACACCTGATGGAAGGAGTTTATTGCATGGTATGTTGACTCGATAAGAGTGAGTAAATATGTAATTTAAAATAAATTCCATTGTTTATGCCTCCATAAGACGATAAAGGGCGGGGTGGGAGGGCAGGGTTAAAATATGCTAATTTTCAAATGTGATTGATAAAAGTGCGCCTGCTTACGAATCAAATCCTTCTTACGGAATTAAAAAATATTTTTCTGTTCTCGAGATATCTGATTTTCAATTTTCGGAAATATAAGGGTTTGTACAGGAAATTTTTTACTTTAAATACGATTATCTTAAAATTCCATCTTCGTCAATGAAATTTTGCTATGGTACCCCAGAGACATTTTTATCCGAGCAAGGAAGTTCCTACTTGGGCAGCTTCTAACTCTGTTTTGTTTGTTTATTATAAATGAATGACTTTGCTGCCGGGTAGATACCTATAGAGAAAAAATAGAGCCTTATGTGAAGTGAGGTGTGAGTGGATCCTGAACAGCAAGCTCTAAATTGAAATTTTATCGTAAAGTACATCAAAAGGTGAATGGAATCGTATGTGGATTATATGTTAACGCACTGTATGCGGAGTTTTTGCTAAATACGTATTTTAAAACGCATCAACAGCGATTGGACTCTCTTCAATATTATAAGCAAAGAGGAGTAATTCTGAATCTTAAGTTATCCTAGGTTGGCAAATTAGGTGGAGGTAACAAAAATGATGACCCCTGTATGCCGCTATGCTTTTATTTAGGGACCTTTACTTGCGATAGAATGTGGCTCTGAATCCCACGGCATGATGCTTAGTAATAAAAATTACATATGCTACCAACCAGTAAAATCAAACGAGTATCGAAACTACCTTCAATGTATTAGAAATAATTCTGTCTTCGATAAAGCAAAGCATGATACAGCCTGGGCTTTACGTAAAACTATTTCCCCTGTGTTGAACAAGAAAGTTCCTATTTGGGTAGCTTATAATTCATTGATTGGAAATGCAATTCCTATAATTTCAGTGGTTCTATCGCCAGTAACCAATGGCAGTCCGACAGATTGGGAAAACCTTTACACAACAATAAAAGAAGCTGAACGCCTTCGTCAATACATTTCCCCTACTAGAAAGAACATCATCTCGTTCGATTTACAATCGTACATCAAGGCTATTAGACTGCGAGTAAAAGCCTGGCATTAAGGCTGGATTTGTTTTTCGAATGGGGGAGTTTCATGTTGTGTTTTGTGTCCTGAAAGTACTTGGCAAAATGATCGATGGAAGAAGACTTGATCAGATCTTCGAAGAAGTAGGTAAGTTGTTTTTATATTTATGGCAAAAATAACCCCCTCCTCCCGAAGCGATTTATCTATTTATAATTTCGATTTTAGGGTTGAAAATTTTCGATTTTCACTTTGAAGCGAAACAGGGGGACTAAATTTGCCAATTTGCTCGCTTTTAAGCTTCTAATATTTTCGAGAAGTTAATATCCAATGTGAATGCTATGTTCGCAAATTGCTTTCATGAATTTTGCCATTTTCATTCTTCATGACTTTCTCCATGTTGTTAGTGAGTCATTGCACTGTTATTTGATCATTCAGTTTAGCGAGTTGTTAGCCACTCAGTCCATTGTTTTGATCAGTCAGTTGTTAAAAAGTTATTAGACAGCTAGTCCACTGATATTTGACCATTCATTTGTTAAAAGCTATTAAAGAGTTAGTCCCCTGTTAATTGACCAGTCAGTTGTTAATAATCTATTTGACAGTTAGTCCACTGTTATTTGATAACGAGGTGTTAATCCACTGTTGTAATCATTCAGTTGTTAATGAGCTGTTAGTCAGTCAGCCTATCGTCTATGTGTTGATGTCTTTTATCTATTTTATATTTATTTTTCGTTTTTATCGTATTTCTATAGATGTCTATGGATCGAGGACCATTGCACAGGTAATACTACTTAGCACTGTACAAACTATACATGGAGAAACTGACAAATGCATCCAATTATCGAGAAAGACATAAAAGAAGGAGTCGTAAACGCTATAACCAATCTATCAAATTATAGCACACAAAACAAAGGTTCAATTCAACAGAAGCACAAAGACCCTCTTGGAATTATTGACTCTACTGATCTCCTTAATTTACAAAAAAACTTTGAAAAGGACTTGATACAGAAATCAAAGTTTTACCGAAATTATATGCTATTATTTGAATTACTTCAGTTATTCATTCGAGTGTCACGAGTGGTCATGGAACCTTCATTTAAACAGCCTCCATAGCTTGCTTCCATACTTCTTCGCTATCGATATGCTGAAATATGACTTACAATGGCACCCGTCTATCTCTCCCAAATGTTTGAGTTACGAGGTAAGGATCCTACAACCCGAAGATTTTTGGAGGAAGGCAACTTCTCTGTCAATAAATCTCGTATACCTTTCTCTGCAATTGGCGCTGACCACTGTATTGAACAAGGGAACAGAGCTTTTCAAGTTTTGGACGGAATAAAAGGAATGGCCAAATGTGATTAAGTACTCAATGAATAATTTTAACTGCTTCAGAGTTAGGGAATACAGTTGAACATTTCTGCGAAACATTCGATGTTGATGATCAATCGCGTAAAAAAGATGAGCATTACCAATTATCAGGCTCTAAGAACAAAAGGAAAAGAAACAACGCAACTAAAATTTCCGATGTTTTCAACACCCACGGAGTGAACTTTGATCGAAATGAAAATGTATTTAATATCCTTACAAAGAAAGTATTATCGAAAACAGTGGCAGAACTTTTTATAAATGTAAAAGAAATAGGCAAAGAAAAACAAAAACAATTCGTAATTGAAAAGCGTGAAGGAGTGGAGTCAATCTGGGATACAATATAAAAAGAAAAATTAAATACTTTCGTTAGTAACAACAAGACCGTAGAAGTTACAGTTAATAAACAAATTATCCATGTTAGAGAAGAAAGGAAGCTAATGACAAACTTCTTGTCGCCTCAAGAACACGTTCCGACATTGATTTATCGAAATTCCTTGCCATGTACGAATTCTCATTTCAACAGAACCTCGAAAATTACTCATTTTCGACAATGACAAAATATCATCATAACAACATTCGAGGATAAGAAAAGTAATTATTTTTCATGTCATGGCTCTTGCCAATAAAATTGACATATAGAAACCGAAGTTAAGAGAATGTTCAGAGTATGCCAAACACTTCGTTAACAAGACTAAACGGGAAGCATTTGGCAGTCATTTTTGACAGATATGAAGAGCAATCACTGAAAGGTTAAAACGAAAACGAAATAAGGGAATTGCAGTTCATTATAAAATCCCGGACTCAATAAAAATCGGACACTTTATGACAAAAAAATTTCTTTTGTCGGTTAAAAAAAAAACGAACTGACTGTGTACCTTAGGGAGAAACTTAAAGGGCGGGACGTTCTTGCATAAATAACATATTAAATCTCGACGATGCTTTGAAAACATACAGTTACGTTGAAGCAGATGCGGGAATTGTACTTCATGCAATCGATTTCAGCAAGAGAGACTCTTGCTGATTTAGTTGTACCCCATGTTCTGATACTGACATCCTTTTGATTATTTTGCATTATTTCAATGAAATTAGTAGTAGTGTCATATTCCGAACCAACCATCACGATATTGCTCTCCGATTTATACACAAAAGTTAATTCCACACTTTTGGAAAGCAATCCTTGGTTTTCATGCTATAACGGGATGTGACCAGAAAGGTAGTAGAAAGAACGGCGTAAACTGCTCAGAAATGTGTCTTTGCTAAGATTGTGAGAACGAAGGAAGTGATTATTACAGTGATGTCGATATTGAGGATGATGAAAAAGATGGTGCTGTTGACATATAAATAGTTTTTGTGTTGGTTTTTTATAACTATGCGTTGTTATAAAAATGCGATTTTTTTAGATAATGAAGATTTTGTTGCAAATCATCTGTTCTTATATTTAATGTTCAGTATTTTACTATTAGTATTTTACTGGCCAGGTGATATCTCCTAACGATTTCAATCATTTGTCAACATGGGTTTGTCATAACAGTTTTTTTTTTTTTTTTTTTTCATTTCAGTCCATCTCTTTGGTAAATTACAGGCCAAAATGCGTATTTTAAACCTGGTCTGTAAAATTTCACATTTAAAAATTCGGAAATCAAAAATCTTTTCAAATTATTAGTTGGTTAAGATACTTCATTGTCAGCAAATGTCATAACTATAGAGATAGTTACTCAAAAGTTATAAGCATTTTTATCATTTGTGACGTCAATACATTCCGGTCTGTCAAATGAACACCTTTAAAAAAAAAACTGGACAGCATTTTTTTGGTACTTCCTACATCCTAGGCTTCCCAAAAATATATAACACATACTTCTAATACGTCCTGCACTATCACCTTGTTTGCTTCTAAGTGCTAGAAATATAATATAACGACACCAAATTGTGTGAATAAATCGCTTAAAACCTGTTGAACAAATAATTTATTTATTTCAAATTTTAATAACCATTTCCATTAACCAACAAGGATATATCCAATCTAATAAAGTATCTTCATAATCTCAGAGTTTTTCTCGCTTTATAATGCTATGTGGTTCCACAGGTCAAGGTTATCCTGAATTTGACGTATGTCAGATTATGCATGTACATATAATGAATGCATGGTGTGATATGGTATATCTCCAGCTCCGTTTTAACGGCGATTAATATAGACACTTTCATTAAGCCCATTTTCGATGATCTTCAGATCTTCGAAATCATCTTTAACAATCGATATTAGATTCAGCAATCCATTTTGTTGTTGAGCCAAATGCTATAATGAAGAATTCATGCAATACGCTAGTCAAAGTTATAAAATTTTGTTCGTTTTTATCTGACGGCGAGTCAAAGAATTTTCTACCATTTTATCATTTTTTACTGGTAGTTAGGCAAAAATATGACTATTACAGGGTTTCGAGAAAATCACCAAATCTACAAATTTTTGCTTTAATGACCACAAGCCTTGAAAGTTACGCTTGACGACCTCAGAATGATAAGTGAAAAATTATACATCAATAAAGTAGAGAGAACATATGGAAGGTAAAACGTAACAATTAAAGACGGCCACAGTTAAACTACAAGATTTACGCGCTGTTTCTCCTACTTAAAAATATTGTAAATCACTATAACATTTAGAGATAATATCACTAGTATCAAAAAGGCGTGTTTAAAAATATTTCATTATGGTCACGACAAAAGTAACTTTAGAAATTTAGAAACAACCGTAACTCACCCGGGAAGTCGCTCAACCCTTAATCTCAATTAAATAAGAAAAAAAATTTAATGCACCGCAATATTATGAAAAAATTTAACATGTCATTACTGGCACGCTGCTGACTGATTTGACAATGAAACTAAGGCGGCCGCCAACAGAAATTAGAAATAAGAAGAATCCAAGAACATCTAGATATCATTTGACTGACAAAAAAACGACAACTTAAATTTAAATATGAATTATTATGCTAAAATCACTCCCCAAACAGAAATTAAGGTAAATCCAGGAATTACCTAGCAAATTAGGATAAATTGTAGATCTATTAAACGGGGCTCTCCGCGATAATACTATTTGTTACCTATTTAACGTGTTGTTAAATGTTGGCTGACCTTGGATGAACTTCAGATATTTTCGACTATTTTTGCTACTCCCATTCGACAAATTTTTGATTCGTACATCGCTTGTATTATTTCCAATGGAAAAAAAAATCAAATTAAAAAAACAAATTCACGTTACATACTTTATATACTAGTGCATATGGGAATCATAATAAACATTAATGAGATTGGGACGTGGGTAATTATGATCATTATAAGAGTGTTTATAGTAAAAAAAAATCCTTTATTTTCCTTAGCTTTTTAATTTCTACATTCTTAATTCTAAAATACCAAAAAAAAATTTTGGAAGTCATGCCAGAATCATAATGACTATAACATTAATAAGAAACAAAAATTCTTTACAAATAAAAATCTACTGAAAACAAAGTTACATCAGTAAGTTCTCTGCATCACAAAATTAAAATTTCTGACTGTTTTACATCTTTCAATCGTTAATTTACCACATTTCTAATTTCTAGGCATCAAACCTTTCTAACATTTTAAAATGAGCAATAGTACATTGCTGAATAGATACATAAGTCTCTAGGCTATATGAAATATCACTATAAAAGACAAGCCTAACTAAATTCTTTTATCCGTTCAGTGTAGGAATAACTAAAATTTTAATTACAAATAAATTACAAACGATCAACATGTTTCTTTCTGTCCATTCAGAATATAAGTTCGAATGGGCTTGATAGCAAATAATATTCACAGGGAGAATCCTCTAAAATTTTTAGGCCTTAAGTCTACCCTAGCATTTCACATGTTTTGTCCTATATGAATATCTATCCTAATATGCTACATAATTACTGGATTTGTCGTGGTAGTAATTTAAGTATAATAATTTATATTTACACATTGAGCAATTTATCGGATGAATTAGATACAATAACCCCTGAACTTTTTATGGCGTTTCTAATCTTTCTATTGTTAGAGCGTGGCCGTGATAAAATATTCTTAAAAATGAGATTTTGATAGTGATTCTATTTTCTCAAAATTTTGTGATTTTAAGATATGTTTTTGCGTGTGCGAAGATCCTGTGTCCGTGAGAGTAGACGAAATTGTGAATCAATTGTGCAGTGTAACTGGGGCTTTCCTTAATGCTTGTGTTTTATAATCTGCAAATTCTCTCTGCTACTAAAATGCAGAAATTTTGTTTCTTTTACAATACTTTTTAATTTAATTAAAATAAGGTATATCATCGTTTCGATCAATTCCTCATAATTTCCGCAGAAAATAATGGAAGAAAATCATAAACCCAATTCTTGGACGAAAACAAAAAACGGGTATAAAACATGTGGGGCCCAAAAAATATTTGTTACCAGTAATGATTAACTAGCCTCAAAATTCAAAGCGGTTATTTTCAAAAAAAAGTTTGTAGTATTTATCATCAAACCATTTATTTTTCTTATATTTCCTAATAGTCAAAATCTGTCTTACAATAGCTTTTTGTTAGTAACTGTACACATGTTAGTAATTTGCAAGAAGAATGGTTTGACTTTTTAATAAATTTATTTGGTATTCATAACTTGAGTCTATTTCTGATTATAACCCTATTCTACCCAATGGGGAGGGGGGCATTTAGCGCCCCCTAAGACCTTAGCCATTTGATGGGTTATATGGTTGAAACTTTGCAACAATATAGATTGATCTTATTTCTACCTATTTCCAAAAAAAAAAGTTTAAGTATACGGATTTTTTTTTTTGAACTTCGTTCAATTACCTTCAGGAAATCAAAACCAAAATAAGAATCTTTTTTTATTTCGCCATAAAAGTCTTTTTAACAATATTAAAATTTTTCATGACAAAGGCAATTTCACGACAATTAGCTTGTGCTACAGTTTCTTTGATATTTAGAATATATTTCATAAAATCGTAGCAGCAAAGACTTATTTCTGTAAAATTTAAATTCTCAACTAGCAATGGAAGTGCACCAACAATCAATCTTTCACTTAGCTATGCTTAGCAAAAATAATAGTATTCGGTACAAATACTTAGAAACTAATCAACACATTGAATTTACGGTGGAGAAATTTTTTAATAATTGATATCAGAATATCTCTGCGGGAGAGGGTGAAATTAAATTTATAGATAATCTACAAAACTCAAAACTATTTAATGAGAAAAGAAATAAATAGAATTTCGAAAATATTAAACATACTTGCTAATTATCAAAAGGGCAAAACAAATATTCCTTAAATTCAAGTCAAATTTTATATTAGAAAAGATAATTTTTAGGGTTAATTTTGTCACAAAGGTTTGCTAAGTGGTAAAAAAATTTTAATATAATGAACCGAAAATAACCTTATTTAGGAATCAAATTCAGTCTTTCATCGAAGAGCAAAATTAATTCATAGATTCAATTTTAAAACTATAATCAAAATTAACTAATGAGTTATTTTTAAGCAAAAAAAACATGCACCTGCTTTATTTCGTGTTTAAAGTGTTCATCCAAAGAATAACTGGTAGCGTTTTGTGATCCATTTAACTGTGATTGGAGACGTGTTTGTGCCATCAATTCATTCAAACGACCCTGAAAAATAAAACAATATTCTAAACAAAAACTTTCCAAAGTTTAAATGAAATATAACAATTAACTATATGACAAATTAATTTAATTGCAACCTTAACCTTTGTAGCACGAGGAGTAATCTAAAATGAAAGCACTCGAAAATAATATGGGATGTTCAACAATATTTTATCAATTTTTAACCCAAGCATCAAAAAAAAAAAAAAAAAAAAAAAAAATTAGGTCAAAAGAAGAACATATTTTTATAGCTGACTAGCTGTATCAAATATTTCACAAAAAATAATGAGTAGATTCTAAGAAAAACTTCGAAATTAAACACCTACGGAAAGAAAGTTGAATTTATCAAATTGTCTGTGAAAACCTTACAAATACAAAACAACAACATTAAATTTTGAAATTAATTTTTGTGGTAGGTCATATTGTACTTACTTTAAACTGCATTGGCGCATTCAGTTCAGCTTGCAAAGATTCCAACTGTATCCTAAACCCAAATTTCATTTTCAGACTCCATAACTATAACTTTTGAAATAAGCCTTTGGGTTAAAGGGTAAAGATATGCGATGACCAAGCAATTTTACAGAATCCCATCAGCAAAGGAGGTTTAAAGAAACTTAATAAATTGTCACCTTAGCTGTTCTTCTTCTGGCTCAATGGCATAACCGAGTTTACGAATACTCTCTTGGTGGATTATAACCTAAAAAACAAAATCCACATAAGTATATAATTTACTTTAATGAAATAATTGAACGATTACTGAACAGTGATAGTGATGAGCGAACTAGTAAATGACAAATTAAGTGGGTGAGTTGCTCAAAATGTTCATTGGTATTCCGAATAATGGTGTATTTTTCAAAAATCTTTATTGTGATGTTAAATAAATTTTAGTTCAGTATTCAAAATCATCATTTTAATACTTACTAAAGTGACAAAGAAGACCATAATATATAGAGCTTAACTGAAAAAAGGCAAAGATCTTTCTTTTTAAATAAAAAAGAAATGATTCCGCACACTGACTTTCAATTAATACCTTGCCGGCCTTTAATCAAAACCTAGAGTAAATGAAAAAAAAATAAACATAACCATTAGAATATTAAAAATATATATTTCTGGTGCTTTCTGTAAACACATTGTTTCAAAGAGACTATGGTAGCAAGTTTTAGCTGACTATTTATTAAGAACATAATAATGCGGTAACACCTTCCAAAAACTGTTGATCCACTGCTACAATGCTAATTGACCAGACAAATCAGATGGTAACCAGCTTTTTATTTTGAAAGTTCTTTATCCCACTTATCCATCAAAACATTCAAAATGTAGTCAAAAAGCTATTTAAAAAACAAAGCTATTGGAATTAAATTTTGCAAAAACATCTTGGTCGAAAATGCATCACAGATACTATTGCATTGACAATCCCACAACACATTAACAATTGGTTCTCCTGCGAATAATCAACGAATATTTATGCTGAATATATGCCATAGGTTTTCAATGCAAACATAGCAGAATTTTGTTTTTCTGTGGTTTTCAAGTATTTCTGTAAAAGTGAACACCACAAATGGCAGCAAGAAACTCAATCCTTTCTTGAATAATAATGGTCAACTCCAAATAAAAAACACTTGGCGGCCTTTTTTTAATTTGAATAGCGCTCTGTTTATGATGTGATAGAAACAGAACAAGAGCGCTCTGTTTATGATGTGATAGAAACAGAACAAGAGCGCTCTGTTTATGATGTGATAGAAACAGAACAAGAGCGC
>JAUZNK010003052.1:0-11122 GCA_035046665.1 Euphysa ruthae | reverse complement strand
GATGTGTTCGTTGATATGTCTGTGATAAACTCAAAAGTCTGCCGAAGTTTATTGTTTTTCAGGTGAGTATGAAGGAATCTTGTCGTGGCTCACATGCTTATTTAAAATTTAATAATAGAAAATCTATCATTTAGCTTTAATAATAATAACTTCCTTGTTTGTTTATTTAACGAATGTAGTAGTATATTGTGTTGTCATTGGTGGAAATGCATTAATTGTTTATGTTGATCATTCATTCATTCATTCATTTATTTAACGTTGTAACGCTTACATAGTTGTATATGAATATAATTATATATTAATAAACACTAATATAGACCATCAATTTTTTTTCATATGTAATAATTAAAATAATTAAAAAATATAAATAAATAATAATTAAAGAGATGTCTCACGGAAACTTTGACCACCAGCGATTCTACACTTTTTCTCTCTCAATTTTTAAAAATTGAAATAGGTGTACTACAAAGGAAGAAAGATAAATTCTCTTTAGATTTATATTTAGACTTAGGTAGTTAAAAAGATTTTGGCAAATATGAAAAATGGAAGAGATAGATCAGTAAACGTTAGTTTTTTTTTAACTGATTTTCGCCGAAAGAATCAAATTTCCAATATGTTTAAAATGTAAATTTGTGCTGGAACGTTGACGAACACAGTGAATTCTCTTTCGACTCTTTAAAAGAAAAATTCTAATCTACTATTCCAGCAGATTAGGTTTTTTAGACCTATTAGAAGAAATTATTTGTATGCAAAGCTCTACAACAGCAAAATGTGTTATGTCAAATGGCACCCACTAATCGCAAGCTTAAACCAAAAACGCTGTCAAAGGATTACCACGAAATATTACAGTGACGAAAAACCAATAATTTTAAACCATTTTTTTGCAACCTAAGCCGGCTATAACCGATATATCTAACCAGAAATATATGTTTTTTACGTAATAATTTATTTGGTTGAAGCTGTTAGATAAATGTGAATAGTACACGCCTTGCGATTAAAATCAATTTTTGTTTGTCGTACTAATTATATGTACAATTCAGAATCGAGTATAGGTGATGTGCAGAAAAAGAATAAAAACGACAGAGCTGAAAAACAAATTAGCATCACGTGATACAATATTAAGGTATCGTAGCTTAATGCTGTTGCAGTAAATAATGACCAATACTTGTGTGTACTTCCCCATAACCTGCTGACCTCATAGTTTTGCTCTAGCGGGAAAAATAAAAATACCACGTGGTTTGATTGAAAATTTTTTTTAAACTCATTTTTGAAACTAAAATTGGTTTTCCTGACCATTTAATTACTGTTTTTGATGTGAGACTCAAAGAAACCGTGACCTACCATTCATTGACGAAAAGTTTTTGGATAAAATACACCCCATTTGTTGTGAAAAAATCTATTTTCCTATCCCATAATGTGCGTTTCTATTATGCCAGATTCAGCGTTAGCTGACAAATTTTTTTTTGCTTATCAGAGTGCTGAAACATTTTCTGCGTATAAAAACGCATACAATGACACAATGTCACGATTTTTTTTCCTTAAGTAAGTTTTTTATGTCAAGTGCCACCGTAAGACCATGGTCACTTGTGCAAATAAACTCAATTTCAGATAGTTTTTCGATTTTTGTCTTGTTGTTGAGTTCTATATCTAGCGAAGTTTTTTCAAAGTAATTTAATTTTTGTTTAATGTCATTCAGTTTTATCGGGCTTTTTGTTCCAGCTGCATCCACTAAATTTTCATGCAGATCCTCCCTATAAGATGCACTGCGAAATGTTTTCAATGGTGATGACTGAAGTTTCATGTTGAAGTATTTAATTGAGGAATCTTTTTTAGTGGTCGTAGCTGCATTGACATCGTGTGCGTACACAACCATTGAATTTACATTAAAGCATGAATACCTTTTGATTCCATAAATACAAATTTCCTTCATATTTTACAATTTCAAGGTGGATGCTAATTTAAAATAATGCTGAAAACCAGACCTTACCCAAAATTTTACACAAAAACAGATTTATCTTTGCAGACTAGAAGAAATCCTTTACTTTTGGAACTCGCTGACCAACAGGAGGTAGCTAACAACTAAGGGTGTAACACTGCAACATATAAAAAATCAACATCCGCTTTCAGGCTATGGGTAGGTACGGTGTGCTTCATGAACATTTAATCGTATTATTTACATCAATATTTATTTTGTTGTATTTCATACCTGCGACATCAATGTAATATTATGGCTACAATTTTTAAGGAAAAAGCTTGGTTGTTGTACAGAATTCACAGATTGTAAGTCACAATATAATTTTTTTGCGATGCAAAAAATAAATAAGTCAGTTATGATTATCATTACATGACATTCATTTCACATACTGACATACAATTACCGAAAGATAAGATGAAAAGATTTATCTTCAGGGTCTTTAATTTTACAACCATCAACAGGTTTCATGCTTATATCTTTCAATCCTAATAAAAATCATGATTCAAATATTCATATAATATCCGAAACTGTATATACTGCTGGGACAATAATTTGAAAAATTAGTGCATACCTTTAACTAATGGAGCGACTAAAAAAAAAACCAGTGTTTTTAAAAAAGGAGATACATGCCACTGATGACAGAGCGTAGCACTCTAGATTTAAACACAGTAATCAGCATATGTCGAACCAGCTTAGTTATTTTGCAAAGGTTCGTGTAGTGTTCTACCTAGGTAGGAAGAACTAGATTCAGAAAACTGCAGAGCATGGCTAATTCAAAATTATAATACTGATGATGATTTGATGGGCTCTAAGCGAAATAAATCTTTGATTACATTTCTATTTTTCCACATTCCAGAAACTTCCTTTCCGTTGCTCTCATTACCTACATCCTTTAATAAAGAGTTCTCCCCTTCTGCAGTCATTGCAATATCACGATTCATAATTTTACAGGTTTCTGGAATAAAAATAATGTTAATGCTTGGAGTTAGTGTACATACCACAACAAGAAATAAATTGTAACAAAATTAAATTAGTACTTTATTAATATTACACATTAACTGTTACTGCATCACGGTCAGTAAAGATGAATCACAGATGATCATCAAATGATTAAAGTCACCCATTGTTATTTGAATATCTTGAGCTTCTAGAAGTTGCTTAAAGGTTCACAAATATGTGATATATTAGATGTATGGCGTCTGTATAATGAAATTATACCAATGGATTCATTTCTTTTTATGTAATTTGATACACTAAATACAGAAAACCTTCATACTCAACATGTTCATTTAATAACGTTGAATTTCTAAAACATACTGCAAGATGAGAAAACTTGTGATCGGTGTTATTAAAATCAGTAGTATAGCCATGACTAAATTGCAAATTAAACTAATATCTTAATTGGGAAGGGTTTGTGTTTCAGTAAGACAAATGACATGACTTTCTCTCAGTCTACTACCATTGAAAATGTCTAAAACATGCTTTCTTAATGATCTGATATTAAAGCAAATCAGGCAAATACAAAACTATCATCAGAGAGAAAAAATGATTTCATTGGTGTAAAAAAATTATATTCTGCGTAAGCGATCATATTCTTGATCAGCATCAAAGTTAGCTTTGTTAGCAACTGGACTATACACACCTTTAAGAAATAAACCATCTAAAGATATAACACGACTTATAGCAACATGCGTTTGACCTGGATATTGGACCTGGAAAACTTCTCTGGTTTCTTAATTCAAAACTTGTTACAGCTTTTTCTAGCGATAACCCTTGTACACTATGACATGTACATGTCCAAGAAACAATAATGGAAATTATCTCCGTTGAATAGATTGCGAGTCTGGACGACTTTTTCTTATTTTATTTGATGTATCAATTTTCTTTATTATAAAGTATTTGTATCGTCTTGCAAAGCAATCAGTGCTCATAAGATTTAAAAATCATTAAGGTTGTACATACTGTACATAAATAATTCATATTTGATTGTTTGTTAACTTGAAGTTTTTAACAGCTTCCGTTTGACCATTAATTAAAACAATCTAAAACATCTATGTTAGAACTAAACACGACACGTGCTTCAGTTTTAAAGTCTAACTTTAAAGCAAACTCACTAGTTTAAGATGCTTTTCAATTTTTTTTTAAATTTACAGGTAATTTATCAATAGCAGCCATGGTAACTAATGGAGAACTTAATTTATTTAACGTTTTCTGGTTATGCTCATAGGCTGGTGCATTCTCAAAAAATATTTGGGTTGCATCACATGGGTAAATCGGGTCAGTTTCTGAGAAAACCGTGGCTGCAATATAGTTTCAACATCTTTATCAATTTTCCCAACAAGTATTTAGCTTAGCATATCTGCCTTTGTAACATCTTCTCTTTGACACATAATTTCAGTTAATCCAACAATTTTAACGAGATTCCATAAATCTTTTGTAGCATACTGGATTGGCTTTGTCATCAATATATTTTTGGTTATAAATAGAAACTTGCCATCATTTGAGGAGATTTCCCAGCAAAGGAGCCTAAACATCAAACTAAATGTTAAACATTAAATATATTTTAAAATAATTTCTTTGAAACCATAGGTATTACATCTATTATGATGAGTTTGACTGTAGACAAATTATTTTTTAAATAATCCGCCAACATCATACTATTTAATGGATACAACATTCCTTGACATGGTAAATTTAGTGCAGAGTGTTTCATTTATGTTAATACTAGCTACATCAGTAGGACATGAAAACCATGATTTTAATTGTATAAATACTGATATAAAAGAAGAACTCGTTACACCCAACTATCAAGAAAAACTAGTTATAATATTGACACTTCCTTAATGGAGCAGAGAATGCCAATTTAGTAATAGCAGGAATCAAGTGTTTGTGAAGAGAACATAAAATATTAAGTTCTTTAATGTTTGAAAATAAGAGTATAGTATTTTACAGTATTTTTAGGAAAAGCATTATTTATTTCTAAACAAAAATATTCTAATAACTAAAATGGTGACATCTTTTTTTGCCGTTGGCTGGCTATTATGTTTCTTTTGCTAAGCTCACCCTTTCAATGTCTTAATTTTTTGTTGAATTAAATAATTATATATGAGGAGCACTGCAAATGAAGTTAATTGTAGATTTTCGGTATTATTATCAGGACAACAACCTCAAAATATGAGCCAGTTTTTTTCTCAAGGACCACACTCTGCACCTATTTCTATGGGGTTTCTAAAATCTAAAATCTGATTTATAAAAACGAAAAAATTCTTTAGCATTAACTTTACCGTTAACTTGAAGGCGTTCACAAAAAGCAAACATCACAGAGAGAATAGTCTAAAATCTTTTGTAACAATTAAGATTAGTAGAATTAAAGCGATTGAAATAGTCAGTTAAAGGAAGAGTTTAAAGAATTTTTTAAATGATCTGAAAATGTTCAGATCATGAAAAATTCAGATCATGATCAGCATTAAAAATTGTTTTTGCAAGTCCTGCGGTTACTTGCTTGACTTCATGAGCAAGAGCTACTCCCTCACTGTACCGCTTGCCATAATAAATACCAACGTTACTTCTTTGCAATAGATAAGTTACTGGTAAAGTCGTACCAAAAACTGATCTTTTAATAACAAATAAAAAAATAAACTCAAAGATATGTAAAAGACGAAGTAATGCAGATTTCCTCGATGTTGTTTCTCTATTATATAATCTAGTTGAACTCAACTCTTCTAAGAAAAAAAAAATAGTGACAAAGAATTCTTGAAAAATACAAAGAACTGTTTCAATCCATATGGTCCTACAAACATCAAGTTTTTCAGTCTTTGTTTTAGTATAAGATTTCAAAATCTTTTTGCGAAAACAGCTTGTCTGTTTACAGAACTATTGAAAAAATTAGAAATTTCTTCAAATTGGTTTATCACATTTTGAAAAAACCGAACTGTCAGTTGTGTACACACATGGGTTTCCGGTCGTACTGGACCAGAAAACCGGAAAATTTTCAGGGTTCCTCATATTTATTAAAAAATACCATCTTTAATCCCAATTTCGTATATATAACATATATTTTTCGAAGTTCATCTAGGTGTATTAACAAGGAGGAAATATTCAAACGCTGAGAAACAAGTTTTATTGTCAAAGATAAAAAAATCTTCAATATTGTAATATTTTCAATTAATTAAGTGTGAATTGTTATTATCATCTGTCATCAAATTAACTTAAAGATTTAGAAGAAAAAAGTTATTAAATCGAGAAAAAAAAATTTTCATATTTAGAAGATGGGAATACGTTAAGAGTATGGAAGGTATGCAAGCCATCAATTATCTTTCTAGATATACTATTTGCTAAGTTGGTAGTATTTTTATTGCATTCTAAAACGATAACGTTTTAACTAGGGTAGTACAACAAAATTTTTAACTTCTTTTTCGCAATTCATTTAGCTTTGTGCTTTTTTAGCATTTTTCCATCTGGAGAGCGAAAGTAACAAAACTGTGAGTATAATAAACGATGCACCGATAACGTTAAATGTGTTGGCTTTCACGGATAATAAAAAGTACTGAAATAAAAACCCAAATACAATATCTAAGTTACGAAAAACAAGCATTATTGATGGACTGTCTATGCTTACACCTATTAAAACTGTGATTCTAGCTATAAATCCAAAAATCCCAGTATTTATCAAACTTAATGTACCATATAGAGTTTTAGGTATTACGATTTCCAAATGGAATACTAAAATTAATATCATATTAAATACTGTTCCATTCAGTGATATTAGATTCACTATAGTCATGGTATTTATGGACTCACTTAAAATTTTAAAGCATGTAAATAGCACTGCAATTACAAAAGCTGCTAAAAATGCAAAAGCAACTCCAATGAGATATATTTTTTCGTCTGAGTACCCATTCCAGCCACGGAATTGTGTTAGTATTTCGTGCTTGGTGCTGCTTGATCCAAACAGAAAAGAAGGTTGAGCTGTGATGACGACGCCAAAAGCAGCAGCAAAAGACAGAAATATTTCAAAAAATTAAGTCTTTCTTTCAAAAGAAAGGCACTCATAGCAAAACAAATGCATGGGCTGGAAGAAAGGACAGCTATCATATCACCAACCGGTATCAACTTACATGAAAAAATAGCCAATAATGTAGCCGAGCTATTCAGAATTGAAACACATATTAACATAAAAATGACTTTGGTTTCTTTCAATAACTTGGATGACAGAGAGTTTGACCATAAGGTAAATGGCAAAGAGAAGATAAATCCAAGAATCATTTGAACCAGAAATATTTGAAATATGGTGATTTCTTTCATTTCAATCAAACTCAGCTGAGATGAAAGATTCGCACAAGTGTAAAAGAAGCTTGCTAAAACGCCCAATAAAATTCCACATATTCTAGCTTTCAAGTAGTTTTCCTTGATAAAAAAGTCTCATTTGATGCTAAAGACATTTTATAGTGCATTATAAACAAGAAAACTTTAAAAATTTTTTTGAAGATATTAAAACTTTTAATTCACAACTGAGAGAGTTCCAAAGTTTAGGACCTAGAATAGAATGTTCTACTTGTTTACAGGAGTTTTTTTGAGGATATGTTTTTCAATGATTGGATCGCAAAAATTGAACATAAAAATCAGTACTTGGGTAAATATTTAAGTTGTAAATGTTTAGAATTTTTAAATCTTCCATTACAGGTAATGCATTATCACGTCTTTTTATGTACGATATCGTTTTGCAGGCGTGTTTTTAAAGATTTGATAATTTTACTAGTTTGGTTTTGTGGGTAGCTCCCCAGGCAATGTTAGCATATGAAAGGAGACTGTATATAAAACTGAAATACAAGTGTTTACGAGATTGCAGGCTTATATAGTGTCTCGATTTGTATAGCGGACCAATAGCGCATGCGAGTTTAGATTCTAATGTTGTGATATGATGGCTTTTCCAAGATAAGCTCTCATCAGTTAAATCACCAAGAAGTTTTAAGAAATTTTCTCGTTCGATAGTTTTTTGGCTTATAGATAAATTTAGTAATTTTAAGGGAAGGTTGTCGGTTTTTGAGATCTTGTGAAAAAGTGTGAATTTTTGGCGTTGTAATGTTTCACAGATTTATTTTACTTATTTTATCTGGAAATATTGATTCTAATCCATGTCCTACACAACAAATCTTGTTAGGAAACAATTTAAATAATAATTTGCAAATGTGGCAACAATATAGGCAAAGACACGAGGAAAGAAAAAAAAAAACTTCTGTTTTTTTTAGACTTCCTCTGGAGGAAAACCTTAAAAAACGATGGTTATAAAACCTTACACAAGAAATTCTACCCGCTGATGTTCGGATATGTCATCTTCAACGAGATTGGAATTTCCTCTAAAACACAACCTTTCTTCTCGTATAGGATTACCGAAACATTTTTCAGAATTTTTTTTTTGAATTCTTCAGAAAGAGTGATGATGCATTTGTGATCTAAAAGAGAGAATCGGGAAAACTTAACGAAACTTATTATATTTTGTAAATACAAAAACGTAATCGAAGAATCGTTCCTTTAAATCAGACCAGCTGTTATATATTAAGGAAAAATAAACAAAATAATTAACTTTTCTTTAAAAGACTACGAGATAACCTATTACTTGTAAAAAATACCTTATACTTTTATAAAGAGAAAACAATAAGATATATCCTTTATACAGAACTGAAGAAATAATTATAAACAAATACCTTCAAATTTTCTCCTATAGCTTGTATTTCTCTGGAACATAAACAGTCAATCTCTCTCTCTTCTAAGTGACAGTTTTCACAACAACAACTTTTCCCAGACGTAAATTCAGATTTGTAAGCTGTTGTGTGCCTTCTTCATTTTCCTTCTTCCTCTTCGAAATTACACTCTGGTTCAAACATGTACGGTTGCATAAGGTTTTTCGTTCAGTTCTTCAAAACTTTCTTCGCTTTCTGAATTGCTACTATTTGAAGAGAAATCTGTAGCAAGTTCTTTTTCTGATATCATAGACATTGTAATAAAATAAAAAAATCCAACTTGTGAAAATAACATCAAAACCAAAAGGAGCAAAACACAACAAGAAATTTATTATTCAAATATAATCTTTTCTGCGTTGCCGTAATAACCTTTGTGCATCAGTGACGTCATGATATTTTGATATTTTAAATCTGGGGGTTTGACAAACTACGTTTATTTTAATAGCTTGATAAGTTTTTAATATATTTTAATAGCTTTATTTTTTTTTTAATTCTTTGTAATAAAATCTTTGAAATAATGATTTAGTGGTGGCACCCTTCCTTTAATCAGTTACCTAAAAGTCCAACAAGAATTACTAGAAACACAAGTTTTCTAATCGATCATATTTTATCTAGTGCATCTGACAAAATTATTCAAAGTGGAGCTTTGGATATAGCTCTCTCTGATCATGAAATTGTCTACTGTACACGTAAGATTTACAGAAAAAAACAGGGACTATAAAGTTTTAGAAATTTAGACGTTTGCAGAACTACAGCAAGAAAGTATTCAGCCAAATTTGTCAATGGTTAACTTTCCCGATTATTCAAGGTTTACCAACATCAATTTAGTATACTCTGAATTTTAATAAAGTTTAAAGATGTTAAATATAACTAAGAACTTTTTCGAACCACTAAAATTAAAAGTAATTCGCTTATATGTTTTGATGGAGACATAGCTTACAAAATTAGATTTAGGGATAATTTCTATAAACAATTTAAATCAACTAAGTCTGATATGCACAAGCTGTTATTTAATAAAGCTAAAAATTATGTTCTTGGTACTATTAGAAAGAAAAAATACACTTACCTTACAAATAAACTAAGGGAAAACATAGGTAGACCTGAAGAACTCTGGAAATCTTTAAAAGATATTGGATGTAGAATGTACTAAAACTAAAAGTTCTCTTTCTCAATGATAATTTTTGTTTAAAAAATAATAACGATTTTGTTTTTAACAAACAGCAAGTTTCTAACAATTTTTAAAGGTTATTTTGGAAAAGTTTCGTCTAATTTACTAAAGCTTTTACCAAGAGCATCACATAGATTTTCTAATACAATTTCAGATTACTATTCTTACATTTGACATTAATAATAAATTTTGTTTCAAGTATATTACTGAGAAAACGATTAAGTCTATTATAGAGAGCTTAGCGAACAAAAAATCTCCAGGTTTTGATAATATTTCTTGTATGTTTTTGAAAGATGGGTGTGCCTCTATCATAGCACCTCTAACACAAATTACAAATCTCTCTACTGACACTAATAATTTTCCAAATGAATGCAAAATAGCAAAAATAATTCCATTATATAAAAAAGGTAGTATAAGGTCAATTTCACTTATACCAAGTATTTTAAAATTTTTTTTGGAATTGCTATTGAAGAGCAAACCAAGGATTTTCTGTCGGCTTTGACAAAGGTCAGTATACTGACATGACTTTAATTGACCTTCAGAAGGCATTTGATACAATCGATCATTCAATAATACTGAAAAAATTAAAGTACATGAGGTTTTCTCAAAATGCGCTTACTTGGTTCAAGTCTTATCTCTTTAACAGAAAGTTTAAAGTAAAAACAAACAAAATACTATCTGACGAAGAACGTGTTACATGTGGTGTTCCACAGGATTCTATTCTTGGTCAACTCTGGTTTCTTCTTTATATAATTGACATGCCACAATCAATAAGTTGTGAATTAATTCTTTATGCAGATGACTTTTGCCTTATTTTTCAACATAAGGGTGTTAATCACATTGAATTTATTTTAAATAAGAACTTTTAAAGTCTTTGTGAATGGCTTGTGGACAATAAAATTAGTATTCATTTTGGTGAAAATGAAACGAAATGCTTCTTTTTTCTAGCAAAACTAAAGCTAAAACTGCGTGCGCTCTTGTTATCAACTATAGAGGTATATCCATTTATCAACATACATCTGCCAAGTATTTGGGTTGCATATTAGACCAAACTTTAAACGGCCAATTGAAGGCGCAGTATGTTTTAAATAAAATTGACACCAAGCTAAAATTTTTACATAGAAAAAGATCTTTTTTAGCATCTTATCTAAGATGTACTCGATCTTGATACTTGATCCAACTTCATTTTTACAGGCCCAACGACAGTGGTGGGGTGGGGGGGGGGGGGGGGGATTAAGG
>JAUZNK010003051.1:0-11123 GCA_035046665.1 Euphysa ruthae | reverse complement strand
AGGACAAAAGACGACTTGGTTTAACATCGTTTTCAAAAATATTAGGGCCGTTCTCTAGGAATAATTAGTGATGATCAAGAAAGATTCAACTAGTCCCCCTTCTTTAAAGAACCTTCTTTAATATAATGTAAAGGACCTAATATCTTTCGTTAGTTTTATTTCATGGGTAATAAATGTTTTCAATGTAATTTTTTAAAACAACACCCAACGGATGATTTTCATAAAACGACTACTAGGTACACAAATAATATAAAAATATATAATACAACTGCACGTGCGAATTCGATCTTGAACATTTGCAGTTCCGTTTAAAAATATTATATTTAGTAAAATGTTGGCAGTCTGAAACGAATAAAAAAAGTTAACGAAGTGACTGGAGATTAAAAATTATTGTTTTTTTCTTTGAAGGTTATCGGGTACATAGCGTTAATAGTTAGTTGAATATATGGTGTATATAGTATTCATTCAGTTGACCTAGCAAAAGAAACATTGTCAGTGTCAGAACCAGAAAAGAAAGAAAGAACCAGAATTTAAAAAAATGCTATCTTAAAGTTTTGGCAATCCAACGGAAAATTTACAGTAAATGGAGACATTTTATTTTACCAAGGGAGAAAAGTAAGCATTGTAGTTTCTTCGATTTTCAATTAGGTTACGTGGTTAAATAATGATGACGTCATCGATGGCGTTATCATAAAGTTTCTCGAATTTTGAATTTTTACCATTTTCATAAAAATCGTTGTTAAAGTTGTGATATTTTGTCCAAAACACATGAAACTAGGTATATATAGCTTATATTTGGACATAAGTTGGTTTTCTTTGGAATTATCAAATAAACAAAATTTTCTTAAAAAATTAAATTCGCGAAATTAAGTTTCCTCAAAATTTTCTTTCTATGTTATAAGTTCCATCCATTTTTGATTCCGTTAACCCATGAAGACCAACTTCAATTCTTAACTGAACAAGGCGACGTTGTTTTAAATGATCCACCAGGTGATGGTAATTGCCAATTTTCTGCATTAGTTTTTGCTTTATCGCAAGATGACATTCGCAGGTCAGAACAGAAACTGAGAATTAATATTATCGATTATTTAAGGGAAAATGATAAACTACAGGATGGTCACGCTTAGCGTTATTTATGGAAATGTTGTGGAATCGTTATATAAACGAAATGAGTAGTGGTGGGACCTGTGGTGACGAACTTACCCTGTGCGCAATTTCGAATCTCTATAAAATTGAAATAATCATAGTATCAACTCATGGTCAGCAAGGTTACACAAGAGTTTGTCTAGATTCGACTGATCCTGTTCACCGCATCACGCTTGGGAATTTTGCAAAAGGTGAAGGCTTTCATTAAATTGTGCTCAACGAAAATATAGCTGACGAATCAGGTGATATAAGGTGTACTTCCAATGATGAAGAAAGTGAAATCAACGAGATTAAAATCCTGCAGAGAGTATCAGCCAACAGGACAGCGTTATTGAGAGTGAAAATGAGAACAGTCAAAGTATTAGCCCATGTACAAACACAATTCATCAAAGCAACGAAACCGATTACTTGACATCACTGCGTTCCGAAATATTAGATAAAATAAAAATAGATTTTTTAGCCTTGGCACAATCCGATAACAACTTCCCGAATCATGTTTGTTGGACTTTTCAAAACATAATTGCAGCTATTCCCAGACTTAGCAATTTTGAAGATAAAACACCAGATATTTTACTGAGAATTTAACATCTGTCAGTTATATATTTCCGAAAATCCGGGTATATTTACCTAAACGCAAAAAGGCTACGTCAAGCATTCAGCATACACAATGGACTAATTAGAGAAATGAAAAGAATAATACAAAGTACGCACTGGCACTATTGCTGGTTCTTTTGAGTCGCCGAAGCACATGGTTGTTAATATCGTAAATTTGAAACTGGAAGAATAAAAAAGCGCTTATTCAAAACGAGCCTTTACGGTGAATATGGAATATTTTTACTATAACAAAAACATTATTGCTGATTAGCGATGACATTTGAAAAAATTTTCGTCATAACTTTCTTTCGAATTTGGTTAAAAACTGCTAATTTTACTAATCCTCAAAAGTGAATGTCTACTGAGTTTTCTTCAGTATATTTACTTAGGCGTTATAAAAAAGGTACTGTAATAAATTTATTTATTTTTTGTAAGAGTGTTTTCCCACCTTTATTTGCAATATTTATCTAAATGGTATTTGAGTTTCATCAAGCAAACTTTGGGGAATCTTTAAGTGGAAAATGGAAACAAAAAAAATGCCATGTGACCTTGATAGTATCTGATGTTGATATCTATTAGTTATCAACCTTATTAAGTTTAGTTAAAAAGAAACAATCCAACCGGGTGTTATATTACGACTTTCAAATCCATTACAAAGGTTTGACTGGAAATGACTAAAAGTTTTGGTTAAAAATTGATATTCCTAACGAGAAATCTCACGAATAACGACTTTATTACAAAACGCAACAGCTTTTTTTTTATTACAAAATGAGCCAATATTTAATTACAAAACGCGGCAGCCTTGTTATTACAAAACGCGGCAGGTATTACAGAATCCGCCGTATTTTTTTTACAAATCGCTCCAGGTATTACGAAACGCGCTGATTGTTTACAAAACGTGTCGCAACATGATGGCAAAAGCTAATTCTATTTTTAATGTTTTCCCGATAATTTGGGCTTGCGATGTTCGTTCGTTTAAATCTGTATTGTCTTCTTTTATCGTTATCCCACATAAAACCCAAGATGTTTAAGCTTGTTGCTAAGGGTTACAACAGTTTCATTAATGGTAATAAAAACATTTTTAAGTAAGCTTTTTCCAGATTTCATCAGTCCAGTCTAAGCTGCATTAAGTTTGATAAAATTCCATTGTCTGTATGATCCAATAATTTAATGTTAACCAATGTTTTCATATAAAATATTTTTATCTCAAGACATGATTTATAATAAAAACCGCAGAAATAAAAGAAGTAATTTTAAGATCAATTTAAACATTCCGGCAATAGAAGTTTTTTTTCTTTTTTTTCTGTTATTCATAGCGCTTTTATGTACTTTGTGAATTAATCACTTATTTCAGTTGATCTTTTAAGGTTTTAAAAACACCTTGACTGTAAGTATATAAATATAGATATCTGTTTTGTTTTTAGTTATGCAATGTAAATAAAATTTGATACATTTTTAGAAAAATTTTGATGTTATTTCATGTTCGGATCTCGTATGCAATCTTTTAAATTTCATTATAGTTCGATTGTTTTTCTTTTCATCAGCGATCCTTAAATTTAAAATTACTACCCATTCCTTGAAGTATGATATCAATTATTTACACAGTACAGAAGAAATGGACTAAAAAATTATCATGAAAAGATTTATAGTGCTATGAAAACAAATTAACCTTATTCAATGAGTAAAAATATTACTAAGCGGTGGATTATAAACCTGAAACAGGGGTATCTAAGGTTACAAAAATGATTTTTAAAAATCTGCAATGTGGAAATTTTCACATTTTAAGTTGTTTTATAGAATATGTAGAGTTATACATTATTATAAAAATTGGAAAAGTCATTTTCCTAATTTTGGTTATACTTCTGTTGCAATAAACTCAAATTTTAAAATCAATCTCTCGGTGCCCGAAGACGGTAGTCAATAGTCAATGCATCGAATGAGTGAGTTTGTATATTTAGCGTCGGGAACCAAAAAATTTCTGAAAAAATATTTCCAGAAGGGCCCAATTCGAGGATTTTGGAGTATTTAGAACGCCTATTTGAGCCAAACCGACCAAATTGACTTCAATGTGACGCAGGATTAAAGCAGGCGAGCGAATAATCGCTCTTGATAATTGATGACGGTTGGCGAGTGCACGCGATTCCTAACAGGATGCATATTTAACCATTTATATAGCAAGCAGAGATTTTAAAAATCTTGTTGGTATTTTTCTAGAATTTCATTTGCGTTAAGAAATTTTTGAGTTTGTTTATTATTTATATAATTTAAAGCATATTTTTTATAATTTCAATTCTGAACTTATTAGCTATTTGAATAAGCGAGCTTACAAATACCTAGGCCTATTTATTTATTAATAACTAGATTAGATGGTAGGTCTTAAAAGAAGTCTGAATGTTTCAGCTATGATTTGGTATTAAAACATAAATGAGATATTACTAATATTAGTAAAGTCTTTTTTTGAAGAATTTTGAAAATTTTCAGCTTTTTTTTAGTTTAGAAATATTATCACTTAATTTTTATGGGACAGTTCTGAGTTGTAATTAGCCTGTTTCCTGTAGTTCTAATTTTTTTCTGAGTGGTTTTCCATTTTTCTTTTTTGGCTTTTTAAATTAATATGATTTTTATCTAGTTCTAATTCCTGTAAATATTCATTCATCATATAAATTCATTCTTGTGTGTTATCTTTGTATATCCTTCACACCATCCTGGTTATCTATGATTTGCAGTTTAATATCTGTTTTCCATGCTTGGTACGTTTCTAGGTGGCCCCATACTATTCAGCCTTATGCGCTAGATATATAAGTTTCTTTAAATTGCACACTCACATCCTGTCTCTTAAAACATTTAATATGTGGTCGTTTAAGCTAACCATAAAAAAATCATCTTAATATTTTAGTATTTTTTCTTACCTATTTATTATTTTTTTTTCAATGGCTAAGTCTTATTATATCACTTAATTAAACTTTGTATTTACACAAAGCATGGGTTAAACCGAATAATATATATTAAATTATATTTAGTTATATTTGCTTTTGAAAACATGAAAAAATTTAAAAAGCTTCAAAATCTGGTCTCCGCAACTTATGTTGCTCCTACTTTTACTGTTTGTGTTGGTTTTTTTTAGCAAGTTCATCAGGTAAACTCTGATCTGGTTATAATTTCCCTTCATAGTTCTTACATTGCTTATGCCCCTGTCATCATCAGGTCAATTCCATTGTGATAGACTAATATACTATTTACAGTTTTAAGATACATTCAGTATTATTTAAATGCTAAGATCTTCTTTTCTTAACATCTCTCACATTGTCATTCTTTTGCTGTTTAACCCATAGTACTTTAAAAGTACTTTAAATATCAGAAAATACCAGAAGGCTACACTCTTTTTTCTTTATAAGCATAAAATTTGTAAGCATATCTAGGCTGAGATTCCTTAAAATTTAATAATAACATAAGCATAATATGAGGCTAGGAAGAAAGGCGAACACAATTTTTTAAGACCGTGTTTTTATTTCAGATAAAAATTTTGATTACATTGAAAATTTTTCGGTCATCTTCGTTCTCAGTGACCAATAAACAAAAGCAATATATGCCATATTTAACATTTATCAGGATAGACTGGAGAGTTCTAGTCTTACCACAAAGAAGTACTTTACTTTGAGTAAAGACAGGAACAAATGAACTTTTAATAGCATCTCCAAATTTACTTTACTTAGAATACCATAAGCATAAAATAAGGCTGAAATGACAAAAATTGTAAGCATATTGAGGCTGGGGTCAAAATACAATAGGCTTGTTAAAAAAGATTGTATTCATAACTACCTTATTTGGATATTTGGATAAAATTTGGCATGGATTTAATTTGGTGCAAGGCAAAAATTAAATTTTTGGTGCTGATTTAATTTGATACAGCTAGAGAATTGTCGATAAATTTCAGGAAATATGAAAAATTTAAAAATGTAAAACAAGAACAGTAATCACATATTGTAACATAAACCTTCACTAAAATAACAGAAGACTACATAACGTATATCTTACAACATATTTGGTAAGCAAAGGTTGTTTTCTAGAGTCTTGGTTCTAATCATTCATTATTGACGATTATAACAATAATAATAACAATAATAAATAATAATAATAATATTTGGCAGCTAAAAAATACTGGTGAACAAGATATGGCTCCAGTGCCCCCAAAGCAGGAAAATAAAATATTGCCTACTTCTACTGACAATGATAACATTGAAAAAGAGACTATAGATTACATTTTATATATTACATAGAGATTTTAGATTGCATTATGTTTTTGTACTTTTTTCTAAAGAGATTGATATCATAAAACATTTCTTCAACACTCCAATTTGGCGATTTTGCCATTTTGCGCCAAATTTTCTCAACACCCAATATTTATCCAAATAAGCTACACTTTTGAATTGTCCAAATGTAAACAAATTGTACAACTAGATAATGATAATATAAAAACTTACTTTTTTTTTTTTTTGGTGTTGGTTCTAATATGGTGTATTGTGGTGTATTTTAATTAAACTTAAAAGAAAACTATGTGACGGACTTGGTAAAAAATTGTTTGTCATAAAAAATAAATTTCTGTTTTTGTTTTGCGGTACTTCATATGAACACAATCCCTTTCGTTCATAAGTTTCCTACGAGCGTTTGTTGACCACAGGCATTTTTATCCTTTAACATGCATTTTAATATCTGGTGCATGGTTATCAATTGCCCTTTCTTTGTCAGAATGGTATCAATAAGTGTACTGGTGTCAGTAGTAACACGAGTTGGTTTATTTATCAGCTGAGAAAAACCATATAATTTTAATACCTGTTTTATCTCAGCACTTCCTTTTAAATAATTGAAATTAAAATCTCCGACTAATTGTTTCTTTTGACTCATCAGTTAAAAATGACAAACTGTCATTAAATATATCATTGAAATCAGGGCATAGATATTTTCACCTATTCGGTGGACAATATAAAACCATTGCAATAAAGTTTTTTTGAATTTTTAGTGAATATTTTCATAATAATATTTTCTAGATGTTTGTTTTCTAAATCAAAACGCCTTTTAAACTGTAAACTGTCTCTTACGTAAACAGCAATTCTGCCGTCAATACCATCTCTTACATGATATAAATGTATAGCCTGGAATGACATAGAGTTGATCAATATCATTGTACTTTGTAATGTGTTTTTCTTTATATGGAACAGGCTTTCTAATGAAATAAAATCAATTACAAAACAACGTAAGACCAAGGAAACATTTTTTACTCTCTCTCACCTTTTTTTTTCTATATTTTTTACCATTTTTTTTTATTGCTATTTTCTTTTTTTTTTTTTTGTGTGTGTGTTCATGATGGGATCATGATGAAAATATTTTTTTGACAGACAATTTTTGTGCTTTTCCTTGCCACTATTTGTTTTTCATCTTAATGTTTAAATGTTTGTTGTTGTTAATATTTTTTTTCTCTTGTCTTTTTCATAGCTTATGTATATTTGCTTGTGGCAGAATAAATACTTACTTACGTATGTGATCGCGTACAAAAAAACTGTACGTTTATCACACATTTAATTGAGACTAGAAACCATATATTCAGAAAATATTTGCAGGATCCTTGATATTATAGTTACCTGATTTTAAAATGAATAAACTTTAACATAACATTTGCCTTATTTATTAAACTTTTTCCTATAAATTTGTGATGGACGTACAAATTAAAGTAATCCAGGAAGTGCTTTTAAGACATTGTACCTGGATAAGTCAATTCTGTGTTAACATCTGACTCCCAACCATATGGTTCCGGGTTGAAATCTGGGTATCCCACTCAGCGTACATTTGAGTAGCATTTCAGTTCAAAAAGTTTATGCTTGTCTGGCCGAGGGGTTATTTGCCATAATCTCAAATGGGAGCTCTAAGTACACCAGAACTTAACCCGTGAGAACCTTCTGAAATAAATAGCTTGAAGCTAATTGTTGGCCCCACACTAAAAATATAAGTTGGAAATATGTTCAATTATTAGTATCATTACAAAATAGCCTACTTTTTAGCTCATTTGAGTTATTTGTGTCCCTTAGGATATTGCTAGACATCTGCCTAACCATTCTCATGTCATTTCTTTCTAAACAAGCTCTTTCTGTTTCTCTGCACAATTTTCATGTCCCCTACAGCATTACACAAACTTCTTAAACCTACATAAAACCTAAATGAACTTGCATAGCTCAGTTGGTAAGACATCTGGTTCCTAACCGTAAAGACCTGGGTTCAAATCCGGGTTTTGTTCACTCAGCGTATGATTAGCATTTGATTCGATTTAATACAAAAAGTTTATGGTTGTCTGGCAGAGCGGTTTTTTACCATAAGCTCAAATGTGAGGTATACTCTAAGTAAGCCAGAATTCGATGAACTTGACACAGCTAAGATTATTATAAATAATAAGGGTCTTAACCCTGAACCCTGGTGTGCTCTTTTTTTTTTGGCATTTTTCTAACCAAGTTTTCTCATTACTCACTTTACCAGCTTTCTTAATAGTCTATCATGCTTTATTTGATACTACCAGTAAGAAAAATCTAATCTCTCGATACTGTAGTTAGAGCTCTGTTTTTCTGGTTCGTTTCAATAGTTGTCTTGAGGTTTAGGTAGAGTATGTCACGTGGTCTTCTACCTCTTCTTTGCCTATTGGTGTGGATGTAGTGCTGTTTAAATTCTCTTATCTGCTCTAGGGTGAGGAATACCGAAAATCCTATTTTTTCTGATGAGTATAGGATGCTGATTTCAGTTTAATTCTTGTTAGTTTTTTCTGTTAAGGGTACCAAGATAGTAGTTTCCTGATTGTTGCATTTCTGATTGGTAGAACGGAACCCAATTCATTGCTAACAACTTAAGGAGGCTGCTTTATCAACAGCTGTCAAATGGCGTTGTAGTTATATTGCCAAGTTGCACTTTAAGGGTAACGACTCACTTCTCTGAGGCCACAATATAACTGATAGGCGAAATGATAGACTGAACTGACTTTCTGTACTAGTTATTCAAAATTTGCAGTCTTTGCGGTAATTTTTTTAAGTCATCACTTGATATCATGGAAATAAGTAAAAAATCTTGCTTCTTCTATAAGTTCATCTAACTGTTTACCTTCATATCTTACATGCTTGACCTTGGCATCTTTGTCCATGACAATATGCCTTTAGTTCGTAATATCTCTCTTGAAAACCTTGATTTATCATTTATTTGTTTAAGTTTATCTCTTCTGCAGTTGACCATTTATTCTGGCCACTTCAACATCCACCACACTGACTGACTATCTTTCTCTAGATTTGCTAGCTTTTCTGGTGTCAAAACTTACAACTTTGCCATATCTCAGTCAATAGTTCAACTAGGCAAATCTCCGATGCGTCTTCTTGATTGTGAAGACGAGGAACCTTCTCTAAAGTGGTAAACGTTATAATCATCTTTAACATTACCTCTTCCCATGAGCCATTTACACCATAGCAAATTTTTTCCTATCACCATGAGTGGGAAAGCCTTCGTGATCTACTCCATGATAAATACTCTGACACAAAGTGCTTCTGGGCTTTATATTGGCATTGATACTTATATTCCCTCTCAAAAGTATCAAGTGAAACCACATTCATTACCTTTGCTGGAAATAAGGCAGAACTTTTTTCTAAGCTGTTTAGCAGTAACTCCGCTTTCAATTGTTCTTGACACATACCTGATTTTTCACCTATGACGGACACTCACTTGACTCATCTCAACATATAAACCAAAGTTGTTGAAAATTTTACCGATGTTCTGGATCGTTCTAAAGCTAATGGTCCTAATGAAATCCCTGTAGTTGTACTACAAAAGTGCTCTTCAGAACTCTCTTATTCTCTTCAGGTTGTTTAAGAAGTTTGTTGCTGAATCCTGTTCTCCCTCTAGCTGCATGTTGCCATTTGTTGTCTCAGTAAAAATTCTGGAAAAAATTCTCATCATCGTAATCACCGTCCCATCAGTCTCCTTTTTGGTGTCCCTCATGAATCAGTTCTGAGACCTACTCTTTTTCTAATTTTAATTGATGATTTTCTTGATAGCATTCTTTGCGGTATATGTGATGATACTACTTTTTACTTCATCTTCAGGGAAGACATACAATGCTTTTTATAAGGTTGAAATGGCAGCTAATTTGGAAGATGTTCTTCGCACTGTTGTTGAATGGGGTAAGAAATGGTTGGTATCATTCAATGCTTTAAAAGAAAAATTTCTTTCTGTAGACCTCTTTAAAACACTTTTCACACCTGTTCTGTAAGTATTTCCATGGACACTGATGATTTGAAAGAAGTAACAGGCTTTTATCCTTTATTGGTAGAGATCCCTAAATTTCATTCTTGTTTTTCCAGCTTTATTCCACACACTGCTCAGATTGTTTTCTTTCGGATTATGCCAGGTTACAAGTTTCTTAATTGTTTCACTCAGATTACAAAATTAATTATAAAACTAATTTCAAAAATTATTATTACTATTATTTTTTCATATTTAGAAATATATTATATATCTTATCTTATCAAAAAGCGTGGCTGAGATAGAATTTATCAATGCAAATACATTTTACTCAAAACTATATTTAGACGAGGTCATAAAAATTTTACTGACATATTATTACATATTATATCAGACTTTTTTCAAATTTTATCAATTTGACACATGTTGTAAAAGTAGTTTTCTTGACTTAAATCACAAAAATAAGAACAAACCCAAATGAGTACGGACTTGTCACTTTCATCCCTTAGATCCAGCTAAAATTTTTTTTTATAAATTTCTAAGTCTGTTAACCAAAAGATAAATCTAAAGTTGAATATACCAATTATATTACATATATTATTATTTTATTATATTATATCAATATATTTTTAGTATTAAGCATTTTAAAATTGTATGAAAGATGACAGAAAGAAGATGACAAAAAGAGTTAGTAATTTAAGTGATGAGTACGAAGAGGAGGAATTTAGTGATGATTCAGCAGAAGAAGAGCAGGTGATGACAAAGACTTTGCCATCGTTGGAAGATTCTTCTGGAAAAATAAAAGGTATATATTATGTTAAAATAAGCTAGTTATTAGAACTAGGATTAGAACTCCCAGCCATCAATCATGTAAAAATTTTGAAAATAAAATATATGTATGTATAAAAAATTTTTGTGTAATAAAGTGTTATATTAAATAAAAAGGTATTAAAAACACAGTTTTTTATAATTGCAAATTTTCGATATATTTCATATCTTCTTGAGTCATATTGTCATAATGTACAGGGTTGGCCAAAGTTCTGGCATATATAATAAATAAAATCCCCTGGGAAAAATACAAACTCTAAAAAATCCTTTGGAAAAAATAATAATAAAAAACT
>JAUZNK010003050.1:0-11123 GCA_035046665.1 Euphysa ruthae | reverse complement strand
TTTTCTGTTGTCTTGTAATTTTCATAGCTAATGTATATTTGTTTGTGGCAGAATAAATACTTGCTTACTTACTTACTAAAGCAAAAAAGTGACCATAACGAGCTTTGCAGCTGGAGCGCATTTGGCAACAACACGAAAAATTCTCTGTATTAAGGAAATTTTGCCACCTTAAATATTTGAGCCGACATTCGGACAAAAATTCAGGCCAACATTCTGGCCAAAATTTGTGACTAGATTGTTGCCTATTTTGTCATATTTTTGTCTCGCCTTCCCATTTCTTTATTAATAATATTTGAATAGTAGAGAATAATTCTATCGAGACAAAATGTATTTTTACCAAACCAAATAACCAAACCAAACCAAAAAAAATTGATTTCAAATCTGTCGACAGAGAATATATTTCTATTTACATCTTTATTTTATATTAATCACTGATAGCGTAAGAAAATTTGTTGTATGTTGAATTCTGTTGCAGTTTTCTTTTGCAGGTACAAATAAAAATAACACACTATCTTTATTTATAGCACAAACAAGATAGCTATAAAGCTATTATAACATACCTAGTTACTATAGCCTGCTAGTTTAGTACTAACCATATAAGAGAAAATATAAAAACCAATTTAAATATTTATCAATTTAGTATTAATTTCAATCTTTATCAAATAAGAGCACTTATCTAATCTAAAAATGTCTTTAAATGATATTTCTTTATCTTGCTGGTAATGCAAGATGTGTTATCGTTTTTGAAAATCAAGTTATTGAGATTGCCGTAGAATAGGTTTAGATGTACAAATGGATAATCAAAGTACAATTGATGGTAACTACTGGTATCGAGCGGTTCGACAAATATATACACACAGAACTGATGTTTTCCAAATCTATTAAAACAATGATAAGTCTCATCATATAGCTAGTTAAGATTAGAAGTTGTTGCTTTAGTTCGAGAAAAAGTTTTTCTCAAGCTGCACAAAATTTTAAGCAAATATAGGAACGAATTTTGCGAAATTAATATGAGAAAAAGTCTTGGGAGGATTTCCTTTTTGATCATGAAAACATATTGGACTGAAATATTCACAACTGCAGGTTTTTGAATCACACTTTCGTCACTTCAGAAAAATCAGATATTAATTCAATTCAAAATTTTTGAAAAATTTATTGAAGGTCAAACTAGAGAATACGTTGAAAAAGAAAACATATATGAATTTCAAATTGGATTTCGAAAGGGCTTTTCGATAAACACATGTTTGTCATATCCTCATAACAGAATTACAAATGATTTTGAAAAAGGATGTCACACTGGAATGATCCTTATATATCTCCAAAAAGCCTTTGACACAATAGAACTTAACATTTTGCTTGAAAGAGTGAAATCCATACGTTTTTCGGAGAATATAGTTTTCTGGTTTAAGTTTTTTCAGTTAAAGAGAAAATTTAGGGTGCAAGTTGATAAAGAACTTTCTGATTATGTATTGGTGAAATGCAGTGTCTATCAGGAGTGAATTTTAGGAACTCTTTTTTTATGCTATATGTGAACGACATGACACAAGCACTAGACTGTAGAATATTTCTTTACGTAGTTGACTTTTACTTCCTTTTCCAACATAGATGTATATAAAATAGAAAAATTTTAAACAGAAATTTTTCCATTCTTTGCGAGTGGATTGCAGATATAAAACTTCGTGCCTATAAAATATAGAGTATACGTAACTCTGCTTTCTTATTTTTTCACTATGCTTCGGCTGAATCAATCTCTATGTTTATGAGTGTGATATATAACGGGACCACAATTGAAATATTGCTCTGACAAACAATTTTTGTGCCTATCCTTTTCACCATTTGTTTTTTATTTTGATGTTTATTCTTGTTGCTATTTTTTTGTTTTTCTCTTATCTGGTAATTTTCATAGCTTTTATATATTTGTTTGTGGCAGAATAAATACTTACTTTCTTAGTTTTTGCTCTAATCCATATAGAGTTCTTAACAGATTTTGGAAATATTCCCTATCTCGATCTCACTGTTCCACTTACGCTCATAGCAAAATCATAAAATAACTAGGTTTAATGAAGCAGAGAAGTAGGAATGAAATCTTAGATTGGAAGTAGCAATGGAGTCTTTGATAAATAACTTAGTTTGGGGCTTGCAAGTGGGGTCTCAGAATGATTTAAGTTTAGACGTAGCTTGGAGACTGATAAAAAAACTTAGTTTTCATGTAGCAAGGGGACTCGGAATAAAATATTAATTTGGGTCTAGATCAAGATCTTAGAGAAAAACTTAGTTCAGAATTAACATGGACACCGATAAAATATTTAGGTATTATGTAGCTGAGAACTCGAAATAAAATCTTAGATTGGAATTAGCAGTAGTGTCCTTGATAAATAACCTAGTTTGGGTATTGCATTTCGGGTCTCAGAATAATCATAGTTTAGGCGTAGCTTAGTCATGTAGCATGGGGACACAGAATATAATCACAATTTGTGTGTAGCTCAGGATGTTTGAAAAAAAAAAACTTAATTTAGACGTAGTATGAGTACCGATAAAATATTTAGATTTTATGTAGCTGAGTATCCGAAATAAAATCTTACATTGGAAGTAGCAATAGTGGCTTTTATAAATAACTTAATTTGGGGCTTGCATGTGGGGTTACAGAAAAACCATAGTTAAGACGTAGTTTCGACACACTGATAAAAAAAACTTAGTTTTCATGTAGCACGGTGACTCGGAATTAAATCTTTGTTTGGGTGTTGCTAAGGATGATTGAAAAAAGACTTAGTTTAGACAAAGCATGTGTACCGTAGCTAGGGTACCGATAAAATAATTAAATATCATGTAGCAGCGAAATCAGAATAAAGTCTTATGTTGGAGATAGCAATGGTGTCTTTAAAAAATACCTTAGTTTGGGGCTTGCATGTTTGAGTTCGGAATAGCCTAAGCTTAGACTTAACAAGGGCACTCTGATAAAAAAACTTAGTTTTCATTTAGCATCAGAACTCGGAATAAAATCTTAGCTTGGGTGTAGCTCAGGATGTTTGAACAAAAACTTAGTTTATACGAAGCATGCGTACCGATAAAATATTTACGTTTTATGTAGCAGAGAACTCGGAATAAAGTCCTATATTGGAGGTAGCAATGGTGTCTTTGAAAAATAATTTAGTTAGGGTCAAGCGGTTGGGGTCTCAGAATAATTTTAGTTTAGACGTAGATTGGGGACTCTGATAAAAAAAGTTAGTTTTCATGTAGCATGGTGACTCGGAATAAAATCTAAACTTGGGTGTAGATCAATATATTTGGAAAAAACTTATTTTAGACGTAGCATGGGTACCAATATAATATCTAGGTTTCAAGTAGCAGAGAACTCGGAACAAAATCTTAGATTGGTGGTAGCAATGGGGTCTATGATAAATAACTTAGTTTCGGGATTGCATGTGGTGTTTTAAAATAATCTTATCTTAGACGTAGCTTGGGAACTCTGAAAAAAATACTTAGTTTTTATGTAGCACGGGGACTCGGAATAAAATCTTAGATTGGAAAAAGCAAACGTGTCTTTGATAAATAACTTAATTTGGGGCTTGCATGTGGTGTCTCAGAATGATTTTAGTTTAGACGTATCTTGAGGACTGACAAAAAAGCTTAGTTTTCATGTAGCATGGGGGCTCGGAAAAAAATCTAAATTTGGGTGTAGATCAGGATCTTTGGTAAAGACTTAGTTTAGACGTCGCATTGGTATTGATTAAATATTTAGGTTTCATGTAGCAGAGAAATCGGAATAAAATCTTAGATTGGAAGTAGCAATGGGGTCTATGATAAATAACTTAGTTTCCTGCTTGCATGTGGAGTTTCAAAATAATCTTATTTTAGAAGTAGCTTGGGAACTCTGATAAAAAAACCTTGTTTTCTTGTAGGATGGGGACTCGGAGTAAAATCTTAATTTGGGTGTAACTCAAGATTTTAGAAAAAAAACTTACTTTAGACTTAGAATGGTCACCAATATAATATCTAGGTTTCATCTAGCCGAGAACACAGATTAAAATCTTAGATTGGAAGTAGCAATGGGGTCTTCGATAAATAACCTTGTTTGAGGCTTGCATGTGGGATTTCAGAATAACCATAACTTAGACATAGCTTGCGATCTCTGATAGAAATACTTAGTTTTCATGTAGCATGGGGACTCGGAATAAAATCTTAACTTGGGTTTAACTTAGGACTTTTGAAAAAAAAACTTAGTTTAGACCTAGCATGGTTACCGATAAAAATTCTAGTTTTCATGTAGCAGAGAAGTAGGAATTAAAATCTTAGATTGGTGGTAGCAATGGGGTCTTCGATAAATAACTTAGATCGGGGCTTGCATGTGAGGTTTCAGAATAACCTTAGCTTAGATTTAGCTGGGGCATTCTGATAAAAAAACATAGTTTTCATGTAGCATGGGGACTAGGAATAAAATATTAATTTTGGTGTAGCTCAGGAAGTTTCAAAAAAAGCTTAGTTTAGACGGAGAATGGGTACAAATAGAATATCTAGGTTTCATGCAGCCTAGAACTCGGAATAAAATCTTTGATTGGAAGTAGCAATGGTGTCTTTGATAAACACCTTAGTTGGGGTCATGCATGTGGGGTCTCAGAATAATTTTAGATTAGAGTTAGCTAGGGGACTCTGGTAAAAAATCTTAATTTCACGTAGCATGGGGACTCGGAGTAAGATTTTAATTTGGGTGTAACTCTGGATTTTAGAAAAAAAACTTATTTTAGACGTAAAATGTGTACAAATAGAATTTCTAGGTTTCATGCAGCCGAGAACTCGGAATAAAACATTGGAATGGAAGTAGCAATGGTGAATTTGTTAAATGGCTTAGTTTGGGGCTTGCATGTGTGGTCTCAGAATAACCATAGCTAAGACGTAAATTTGGTACACTGATAAAAAAACTTGGTTTTAATGTAGAATGGGGACTTGGAATAAAATCTTAATATGGGCGTTTCATCAGGAACTTTAAAAAAAAAATAGTTTAGATGTAGCATGGGTACTGATAAAATATCTAGGTTTCATGTAACAGAGAACAAAGAATAAAATCTTAGATTAGAAATAGCAATGGTTTCTTTAATAAATAACTTTGTTTGGGGCTTGCATGTGTGGTCACAGAATGATTTTAATTTAGACGTAGCTTGTGGACTCTGATAAAAAAACTTATTTTTCATGTAGCATGGGGACTCGGAATAACATCTTAATTTGGTTGTAGCTGTGGATCTTTGAAAAAACTTTGTTTAGACGTAGCATTGGTGCTGACAAATTATTTTGGTTTCATGTAGCTGAGAACTCGGTATAAAATCTTAGAATATAATTAGCAATGGTGAGTTTGATAAATAACTTTGTTTGGGGCTTGCATGTGTGGTCACAGAATGATTTTAGTTTAGAAGTAGCTCCTGGACTCTGATTAAAAAACTTAGTTTTCATGTAGCATGGGGACTCGGATTAAAATCTTAATTTGAGTGTTGGTCAGGATCTTTGAAAAAACTTAGTTTAGACGTAGCATTAGTGCTGTGAAATTGCTTTGGTCTCATATAGCTGAGAACTCGGAATAAAATCATAGATTGGAAATAGCAATGGTGTCTTTGATAAATAATTTAATTTTGGGCTTGCATGTGGGGTCTCAGAATAATTTTAGTTTAGAGTTAGTTTGGGGACTCTGATAAAAAATCATAATTTCATGTAGCATGGGGATTTGGAGTAAAATCTTAATTTTGGTGTAGCTCAGGATGTTTGAAATAAAGCTTACTTTAGACGTAGAATGGCTACCAATAAAATATCTAGCTTTCATGTAGCCTAGAACTCGGAATAAAATCTTAGATTGGAAGTAGTAATGATGTCTTTGATAAATATCTAAATTTGGGGCTTGCATTTAGGGTCTCAGAATGATTTTAATTTAGACGTAGCTTGAGGACTGATAAAAAAAACTTAGTTTTGATGTAGCATGGGGGCTCGGAAAAAAATTTTAATTTGGGTGTAGATCAGGATCTTTGGAAAAGACTTAGTTTAGACGTCGCATTGGTACTGATTAAATATTTAGGTTTCATGTAGCAGAGAAACAGTAATTAAATCTTAGACTGGAAGTAGCAATGGTGTCTATGATAAATAACTTAATTTGGGGCTTGCATGTGGGGTCTCAGAATGATTTTAGTTTAGACGTAGCTTGGGAATTCCTTTAAAAAAAATTAGTTTTCATGTAGCATGGTGACTCGGAATAAAATCTTAATTTAAGTGTAGCTCAGGATGTTTGAAAAAAAACTTAGTTTAGACTTAGCATGGGTACTGAAAATAAATTTAGGTTTCATGTAGCAGAGAACTCAGAATAAAATCTTAGATTGGAAGTAGCAATGGTTTCTTCGATAAATAACTTAGTTTGGGGCTTGCATGTGAGGTTTCAGAATAACCTTAGCTTAGATGTAGCTGGGGCATTCTGATAAAAAAACATACTTTTCATGTAGCATGGGGATTTGGAATAAAATCTTAGTTTTGGTGTAGCTCAGGATGTTTGAAATAAAGCTTACTTTAGACGTAGAATGGCTACCAATAAAATATCTAGCTTTCATGTAGCCGAGAACACGGAATAAAATCTTAGAATGGAAGCATCAATGGTGAATTTGATAAATGACTTCGTTTGGGGCTTGCATGTGTGGTTTCAGAATAACCTTAGCTAAGACGTAAATTGGGTACACTGATAAAAAAAATTGGTTTTCATGTAGCATGGGGACTCGGAATAAAATCTTAATATGGTCGTACAACAGGAACAAAAAAAAAAAATAGTTTAGATATAGCATGTCTACTGATAAAATATCTAGGTTTCATGTAGCAGAGAATTAAGAATAAAATCTTAGATTAGAAATAGCAATGGTGTCTTTGATAAATAACTTTGTTTGGGGCTTGCATGTGTGGTCACAGAATGATTTTAGTTTAGACGTAGCTCGTGGACTCTGATAAAAAAACTTAGTTTTCATGTAGCATGGGGACTTGGAATAAAATCTTAATTTGGGTGTAGGTGTGGATCTTTGAAAAAAACTTTGTTTAGACGTAGCATTGGTACTGACAAAATACTTAGGTTTCATGTAGCTGAGAACTCGGAATAAAATCTTAGAATGGAAGTAGCAATGGTGAATTTGATAAATAACTTTGTTTGGGGCTTGCATGTGTGGTCACAGAATGATTTTAGTTTAGACGTAGCTCGTGGACTCTGATTAAAAAACTTAGTTTTCATGTAGCATGGGGACTTGGAAAAAAATCTTAATTTGGGTGTAGATCAGGATCTTTGGATAAAACTTTGTTTAGACGTAGCATTGGTACTGACAAAATATTTAGGTTTCATGTAGCAGAGAACTCGGAATAAAATATTAGATTGGAAGTAGCAGTTGTTTCTCTGACAAATAACTTAGTTTGGGTCTTGCATGTGGGGTCTCAGAATGATTTTAGTTTCGACGTAGCATGGGGACTGACAAATTATTTTGGTTTCATGTAGCTGAGAACTCGGAATGAAATCTTAGATTGGAAATAGCAATGGTGTCTTTGATAAATAACTTAGTATGGGTCTTGCATGTGGGATCTCAGAATTATTTCAGTTTAGACGTAGCTTAGGGACTGATATAAAAAACTTAATTTTCTTGTAACTTGTGGGCTCGGAATAAAATCTTATTTTGGGTGTAGATCAAGATCTTTGGAGAAACTTAGTTTAGACGTAGTATGGATACTGAAAAAGTATTTAAATTTCATATAGCAGAGAACTAGGAATAAAATATTAGATTTGAAGTAGCAATTGTTTCTCTGACAAATAACTTAGTTTGGGTCTTGCATGTGGGGTCTCGGAATGATTTTAGTTTCGACGTAGCATGGGGACATATTAAAAAACTTATTTTTCATGTAGCATGGGGGCTCGGAAAAAATATCTTAAATTGGGTGTAGATTAGGATCTTTGGAAAAAACTTAGTTCAGACGTAGCATTGGTACTGATAAAATATTTAAGTTTTATGTAGCAGAGAACTCGGAATGAAATCTTACATTGAAAGTATAAATGGTGTCTTTGATAAATAATTTGGTTTGGGGGTTGCAGTTGGAGTTTCAGTATAATCTTATTTAAGACGTATCTTGGGGACTCTGATAAAAAAACTTTGTTTTCATGTACCATGTAGGCTCGTAATAAGATATTAATTTGGGTATAGATCAGGATCTTTGAAAAAATTTAGTTTAGACGTAGCATGGGTACTGATAAAATATTTAGGTTTCATGTAGCAGAGAACTCGGAATAAAATCTTAGATTGGAAGTAGCAATGGTTTCTTTGACAATTAACTTTGTTTGGGGCTTGCATGTAGGTTTGCAAAATAACCTTAGCTTAGACGTAGCTTGGGAACTCTGATAACAAAACTTAGTTTTCATGTAGCATGGGGACTCGGAATAAAATCTTAGTTTGAGTGTAGGTCGGGATCTTCGAAAAAAAACTTAGTTTAGACGTAGCATTGATACTGATGAAATGTTTAGGTTTCATGTAGAAGAGAACTCGGAATAAAATCTTAGATTGGAAATAGTAATGGGGTCTTTGATAAATAACTTAGTTAGGGTGTTGCATGTGAGGTCTCAGAAAAATTTTGGTTTAGACGTAGCTTGGCGAATCTGATAAAAAAAACTTAGTTTTCATGTTGCATGAGACTCGAAATAAAATCTTAATTTGGGTGTAGTTTGGGATATTTGAAAAAGGCTTAGTTTAGACGTTGCATTGGTGCTGATAAAATATTTAGTTTTCGTGTAGCAGAGAACTCGGAATAAAATTTTGGATTGTTTGTAGCAATAGGGTCATAAATTTTTTTAAGTAACAGCTCTTGATGTTGGGTGTGGCCGGTTCACAGTCTCCAACCACCCACACTTAAAAGTAATCTTGGTTTTTTAACTTCTACTTAATGGTTATTCTTGTAATGTGAGTCCTTTAACGGTCGTTATAGCACCGTTGGGTGTAAATATAAATTTAACAATTATACGCAAATGAGAAGCTAAATCGTGTTCGATTTGACAAGGCGGGTCTCTAGTTGGTCGTAATGATTAAGAGATGATTTCGATACAAGTTTATTTATCTGGCTTTAGGAAAACTGGCCTACGAAACTAATACTTCATTTAACTAAATTATCTCAACGTCAAATTTTTTAAAAGGAGTAATAGTCGTTACAATTTCAAGTCCACAATGAATTGTTTATATCTGGCCTGCTTATAATATTCATCCGCGCAACATCTTACGTGCCAAACAACAAAGAGAAGCTCTTTGAATTATTTGGTTTTGCGTGTAGTGTAAACTATCTACATGTACTTTTTCAAACAAAACTGCCAAAATTTTCATGCAGCTTTCACATGAAAATATATCTCGAATTTTTTTTTTAATATTTGCCCTTTGTCAATGGTGGTGCCTAGATAGAAAGAAAATAATACTGTTTATTATTTCTTATTAATATGAGTCAGGCATGTTGGGCTTACGGTAGTAGCGTGAGAAAGTTACAAATAATATTTTGAGGAATTTGTTACAAGTAATGTTTTGAGTAAAAAGATTAAAAAATAAAGTTTTGTGAGGAACAGTTACAAACAACAAATATCTATTTTTGTTTTAATGAAATTTTGATAGAATATAAATTAGGTATTGAACATTATACTGTCGTTGGTATGAAAAATATGGAAGAATATTATTGTCAGCCACCCTTATTAATCATCTAGCATCATTTATCTGAATTTTACGGAGATTCTCGTTAAAAATAAAATCATATACTTTGACCTTTATCCAAAATATATAAAACAATCCTGTAAAAAAATAATTTATTCTCCTTATTATTATAATTCCTTACATTATAATTTTTCGTTTACTTACAGTATGTAGACGCTTAAATTAAATAAGGTTAACTGGTCAATATAATATTTTTACTCAAAGTGCAAAAATAAATTAAATAAAAAAAGGAAACATGTGAATGATTTGTACACACATAACACGTAGGTAATTTAAAAGAGAAAGGGGAAGTAGTGAATGAATTATACCTAAATTAAGTCAGGGGAACAAGTGAACGGTTCGCTTACACTTAATACGTAGATACATAAATTAATTATATGGAACATGCCAATGGTTCGTTTACTGATAGTAGATAGATACTTTAATGAAATAAAGAGGACATATCAATATATCGCTAATTCATAGTAAATAGATACTTGAATTAAGAAATGGGACATAATGAATAGTTCGTTTACGCATAGTAGATAGATACTTAAATGAAATACGGCAAATATCTCAATAGATCATTTACGCGTAGTAGATAGATACTAAAAATAAATATAGTGAACATGGCAATATTATCTTTACTCTTAGTAGAGATTTTAAATTGTAAGTTTACTCATAATAGATTAATTTAAGTAAGCGGAACATGTCAATGGTTGGCTTACTTATAGTAGTTAGATACTTGGATTAAACAACAGGAACAAGTAAACGGTTCGTTAACGCTTAATTCATAGATACATAAATTATTTAGATGGAACATGCCAATGGTTCGTTTACTCATAGTAGATAGATACTTTAATGAAATAAAGGGGACATATCGATAGATCTTTAACTTTTAGCAGAGAGCTACTTGAATTAAGTATGGGGACCTAATAAATGGTTCGTTTACGCATAGTAAATAGATACCTAATCTTTATTTAATCTTTATTTAATATTTAATGGCTTTTGATAACACTTTTAGCATATTGGTTCTTTTTTTAAAACATTCGGAAGAACCATAAGATTTTTTCGGCTAAAGTTGGTAGAATGACTTATTTTTGGTAAACAAAAAAAAATAGCAGAAAAAGTTTGGTAAGGGTTGGTACGCCAATCAAATTGTTGGTATCCAAGAAACTTAACATCTTCTGAATAACTTTCATAAATGCTAGAATTATCACAAAAAGTTAGAATTTACCACTAATGATTTCGAACAAATCAGGACATTCACTTTATGTCCTTATGCTTCACGAATAAATAACAGATTTGACGAAATATTCGATTTGAAAGGTGTTCAAATTAAAAGAAGACCAAATTTACTGCCCCTTGTTCGTACCATTCATTATTTAGGCAAAATTACACTATACCGCG
>JAUZNK010003049.1:0-11123 GCA_035046665.1 Euphysa ruthae | reverse complement strand
AAAATTAGTCAAAAAATTAACATTATCAAGTCTATTATTCTAGAAGTCCTAATTTCCTGCTCCGATCATAATTTCCCTGGAAAGTATGACCCATGATGACTTAATTTTCCAGGAAATTAGGACTATGGAGTCCTAATTTCCTGGATACATAATTTCCCGCTACACCAGTATCAATGATAACGATTGAGAGAAAGCATTTGCGAGTATTTTTATCTTTATTTATTATTTTTTTTATTTATCATGGGTTGCTTGCTTATCAGTCAAACTTTCTGTTAACTATATAAACCCATACTTAATTACATTTTAACATATAAACGTTTTTAAAAATATAAGATTTTATATATTATATAATATATAATATAATATTTTATGCAATATATATTATGATAAATCAAATATACCCAACACATTCTATATACTGTTTACCTAACTTACATAGGGAATTTTCAGGATTCCATTTCTTAATTCTAATTTTAAACTCGTTTATTGATTTACTTTCTTTAATGTTACTGGTTATAGCTTCCCATATTAAAGGCCCAAGATATCTCAAAGAAGATTCTCCTTTTAAAACACTGAATTTGTGGTAGTTCTGATTGAACTGATTGAGAGCAAATATTGGTCCATTATAGTCTCACCTTTTAAATATATCTCCTGCCACTGTTGGCGAGAAAACATTTATAAATTCAAACAATTCTACAGCTAATAATCTTATATATGACGATGGTTTATTGAGCCAGCCTCATCGTTTCGCAACAGCTCTTTGAATGTAGATTGATCAACCTTGATTAACACAATGCAGCCGGTATTTAAAACCAGATATTATAAGATGACATTTATCTTTATTAAGCCAGATACAATTTTCTTTAAACCATTCTATAGCTGACGAACTGTTTAATCGCGACAGCGGTGAATTTAGATCTTGATAATAGGCATAAAAAGTTGTATCGTCAGAAAAATTACAAACATGAACTTCTTCGGTTAAAAAAATAAATCAATCATATTAATATTAATAGAGGACCTAATATCGATCCTTGTGACACTCCTAACAATATTTCAGACCAAGAACTAAATTCATTATTTATTTTTGTTCTTTTCCACTTATTTTTATGTATCTTCTTATTAATTATAATGCAGATTTACCGAATCCATACGTATTTAACTTTTCTATTAGCAAATCATGGTTCAATGTATCAAAGGCTTTTGATTGATCCATTAGTATAGCACCTGAGTAATGCGTAACATATTTTTAAAAATTCCCTTTCCAATTTTTCTCAAAATTTTTCTTCTTCTCGTTTTTTTCGCCGGTGCCATCCTTCAATATGGTTGTTTTCTTCGGCATTTCCTGGTAGGTAGATGCGATGGAACATATTCCATAATATTAATAATATTAAGGCGATATGGAAAAAAACAGTTAGTGAGTCATTGGCATAGAACTTGCCCTTTTGCCTAAATGGCTTAATGCATAACTTTTTTTTGTGAAATTTTTGATCTACTATTAATTTTTTGTAGAACCAGTCACTTATCATTTGACTGTCTAATCACCATTTTATGTATAGTACTAATCAAAAGTGGAGTTACAGGGGTAGTGTCAACCCAGCACTCCATCATATCAAATAAGTGTGTAAATGGTTCCCAAGATCTGGGGCTTAATCCTAGTGTTTATGTTATGATTATAGCCCGTGGCCCGCCAACTGGAATTATAGCCATTGGCTAATCGCTTTTTTTTACCACGTTTGATATGAATTTACCTCAATTACAAATATAGGCAACTATTTAAAACCTGCCTGGTTTGAACTAGGTGGAAAATATACCAGAATGGTCCAATCATTAATCTGAGTTGCAACAAAGTTATCACTTTTCATTTTTTATGCAGAATCTTGAGGCTTGTTTTTCGTTGTAATAGCTGAAGCATGTGGACTTGCTGCAGATGTTCATTTTTTTAAAAGCGAATTTACTTTAAGTAATTCAGTTTTTTTATTATCTCTTTTCATTAAAAAGTATTGCAATGGGATGTAAAGCTCAAAATAGAAACAGCGTTTTTGATATATTTATTTTAAAGAATAATGAGTGGTAATAGTAGATTGGTATAAAAAAAAATGTTTTAAATCTATTTTTCTCAGGCTGCTCTCTTCTGTTACTACAATTACCAGTAAGTTATATAAAAAAATCGGTATTATTCTGTATTTTCTGCAGTTATTAATGTCAGATATTTTTTTATGATTGCTTTTTTCAAAATAATAACAGCCAAGAACCCATAAGTGCTGGCTGATGAGAGTAAGGTTAGATTAGAATCTAAACGCTAATCTAACTTAGATTTTTGGATTATAGTTTTTTAATAAAAATTTCACACCAGCTCAGCACTCTGCCTGGGTTATTATTGTATTTTATATTTCTAAAATAATAATCCTGGTTGAATATAGCTACATCTACCATTTTATATAAGTTAAATATTTCCTAATCCTCAGCAGTTGGATATTTGTGAAAATTTGTTATCCGGTTTGCCTTGGTTATCTTTGAAAAACCCTATAAAACTGTTAATCAGACTAAGTTTTCTGCAAGAAACCTTGGTTTCGGCAGGTCAGATATAAATTGGAAAGTGAGTTAATATTTGTTGGATATCTGCTGAGTAACAAATTTTGATCAATTTTCAAGCTGTCTCTCATGTTCAACCCTAAAAAAAAAACTGTCTGACAATCTGTCCTTCTGGAGTAAATTTCATGTATGAAGGGTTGGCAAAAGGTTTAAAGTATTTAAAAAACATCGTCTTTTAATATAATTGTGTTGTTTTTAATTTTAATTATTTAAGGCAAAAAAGCGAGTGTGATGCACTTGTATTTGATGGAGTTTTAAACTATTGTTTTGCCAAATAAAGCCTGTGAAATGATGGTAAAGGTGTCTAAATTAATGTTACTTATAACTTTAGTAAGCATACAAAAAAAAAAGCAAGATTAAGAATGGTATCTCTAAATGATAAATTTTAGATAAAGAACTCTTTGTTATTTTATCACAGAAATTTAAGCTAATTTTTCTTTACACTGTTCATTAACTTTAAAGTGATTTATTTGCTCAAAGACATTGAACTAAATTAGATAAATTTTGGTTAAAAAATTCATGAAAAGTTTGAACGAATCAATAATATATAGACCACTGTTATCAGATAAGTTAAAAGAAGTGGCATACTGTTAATCTAAATCATTTTTTATAGATAAGGAAAATGCATTAGTTGTCCAAGAATGGAGCTCTAAGCAGCTCCTGTACATTGTTATTTTATCTGGAAATAAGAATTATCATTTGCAGTTTTCCATGCTTGCTTGTGTTGAATAAGACATATTTCTTAAGACTGACATTCATGTCATTTTATCTTGGTATTGACATTTTTTTCCTTAAGGTTACTTCTAACGACCTACCTCACTTGAGGTCTTCCTAGGATTTTCCTAGATCATTCAAGTGAATTTCTTCTTTTTATTTCACTATTTCTACATTTACTGTTAAAACTTGTTCATCAGAATTTCTACCTACACCTTTCTTACAGATGCTGAAAAAGAATTTACGTTATTCTCTAACATTCTCTAGATTATAGCCATTAACATTTATTTTTATCTTACAAAAAGATCATGACTTAAAAGCAGACTTCCAGCTTGGGTTTTACTCCTGCAATTGTGTTTTTTTTTCTAATGCCAAATTATATCCATGGATTAATTCCTTGCTAACCTAATTTAATACCCTTGACGTAACTATGATAAATAATTAAGGGACTTAACATTGAGCCCTGATGTACTCCTTACCTGAACATTAACGTTCATATATATTGCTTCACTAATTAACCATTCCTTTACATCAAACTTTCTTTTGTTGCATCTCAGATTATTCTATGAAATGCTTACTCGAGTTTTACAAATGCAAGAAAGATAAATTTTTCGTTTATCATCATTTATCTATATTATAAAAATCTATTAACTTTCGCTTTTGCAGCCATAAACTTCAAGAAAAATCAGTGTTTATTTTAAGAAGTAGAGTCTTAATATGCTCATATGTGTAGTAGAAGGGTTGAATCATTTGATGAAGTGTTACAGCAAAGTTTTTATAGCTTATAGCTTATTCATCTTATGTCAAGTTGTTGTATGATAAGTTTCATTATTTCATTCTCAAACCTGTTCTTAAACTCGAGTAGGTCTGGCGAAATCCCCTTCATTCTAATTTGTTTCGTGAAATTAAAAGAAATTCAAATTACTCTTCTTTTTCCTTTTTGTTCAAATTTCAGTTAGACACTCTGGTAAAATTCTTATAAAATAATTACCTATTGCTCTATATTATTTCAAAGACACAGTTTCGTTGGTAATGACAGCAAACACGTTTGGCGTAACTTCAAACACTGTTAGGTCCATTGCTGTTGAGGGTCGTAAAGCAATAGCAAAGCATATGGGACCTAGATACTTTTACCTACCCAGAAACCAAGATTAAATGAGGCTAAAAATTTCTAAATTTGAAGCAAAATATGCAATGGTACAGGGTTTCGGCTGTATTGATGGAACACATATCCCTATTTTGCACCCAAGAATAAATTCACAGGACTCTTGTTGCTATAAAACAACTTTTTTTTTAAGAGCTAAGGCAGCTTGTGATTATCGGGGTATTTTTATGGATTTGAATTTCAGATGGTCACTAAATTTTCATGACAGCAAAGTATTTTCAAACTCTTCCATTATTTAGAAATTAAGAGATTATGACTTTTCCTGGGACTTTTCAATCTATTGTACCGGGAAGCGAAAAAATACCCAGCTACGAAATTGGGAATCCTGCATATCTGCTTACTCATTTTGCATTAAAGAGTATGACCACTGTTAAAAAAACACTCAAGTGATGTTCAACAACTTGCTTAGACCAGCCAGGAACCGTATAGAATGTGCTTTTTGCAGATTAAAAGCAAGGTGGTCTATTTTTACCCGAATTATGGATTTGAAACTAAAAACAATTTCTGTTGTTTTTGCATGCTTTATTTTTCATAATTTTTTTGAACAAAACAACTCTTATATTGAAGAAGAGCAAGTTAAAATACAAATGAAACTAATGAAAAAAACTAAAACGAAAACAAGAACATAACAGGTTCTATATTATCGTATAATACAACAGAAGAAGAAATTGTAAGCAAAACGATAACTAAATACTTTGGAGAGTTTACTTTAAGCAACATTAACTAATATTTGTTCAGTTTGTTTGCTGGGTTTTGATTTGTTTTTAAACGAGAAAAATTTACGTATTTGTAACTTAATACTTTCTTAATTCGCAAAAAGTGAACATTATTTGAATTGCATCCTCAAATTTAAAACCTCGTTAAATCATATTTCACTAAATTATTAATTTAATTCAGGCAATATTAAGGCTACATATAAACCAATAGCTAAATTCTCGTGAAACCCAATTTTGGAATGTTCTACTCATCAAAAAAAATTTTTCGTAAAAACTTACTCTCATAACTGCACTTATATTTATATCTTGCTACTTTTAATCTGAAAAGTTCCAAAAACCAGTGTCCATTTTGCCGATAGAATTCGCCTGTTACTTGAAAATTTTGTGTTTTACATTATTTTAAATAAGAGGCTATTTTTTTTTGTGTATCTTGTTTTATAAAACTTTTTACATAAATACTGTAAAGAGTTTTAAAAAGTGATTTTGATAACATATTGACAAAAACCGTCTATTTTTAAATTAACAGGATGATCTTGATAGTCATTTTTGTGTATCTTCTGGTTTTCTTGATTAGTTGTCGTTTGGAGGCGTATTATTAATCAAAGAAGCAGGGTTGTTACCAAAGCCGTTACTGTATAATTACAGGTATAGAATTTTGAGGATGTAGCATTAACCTTGACAAAGGTTCAATTGACTTGCACTACCATTGCTTAAGTGGAGCATATAACTATTCAAAGCTTCTACATACTTTGAGAAATATTCTGTAGATTCTTACATTGCCTTAACCATGTCACTACGAAACATAGCGTCTTCATTCATTCCTTCAAAAAATAACTTGTTTCTTTGAGCTGATGATATTTCTATCTAAAATTTTTCGCTTGTTATCAACTGCGGTTTACCGTGAGATGGGTAAACGTCACTGTTGTTTAAAAACTTTAATCGCAATTAACGTTGGTGCACTGCGGTTAAGCGCTGTATATATATAAAACTTTCCTTAGTTTCGCAGCACCAACTACGAAATACCAACTGTTGTGCCATAACACGACCTTGGTTGTTTTTGCGTCGTGTAAACAAAGAATCGTCAACTTCAACAGTCATATTTTGCTTATTAGGTATTACAGTAAATAGTTATTAAGATTAAATGTAACGTCTTTTTGTATTCCGAATTCATCTTTCACAAATGCTAATTTTGCATATTCATTCGACCAGCAATAAATAAATAAAATCTCTATATGCTAGCCTGGAGGCCTCAAACCAAGTATCTTTCCTTAACTCAACTTCTGTTCTACCTTTGTCCCTTAATTGAAGATTCATTGCACGGCCATTCACACAGATCCTTGGGTTATGCAAAATTTCCCTTTATTGCGAAAGTTAAATACTAGACACTTTGTCATGAACAAAACTAGAAGGAGCTATAAAATTAATTTTTAATGAAAAAACTTCTTCATCATTAACAAAAAATTGATTGAGACAAAAAGAAAAACAAATACCAAACAAAATCTATCTCAGACATAGACGGTAGACAGCAGATGTTTTAACTCATTGTAAACATGATAAAAAGTTGTATATATAAAGTATATATACTGCTGATATGCAAGTTTTTTTCTTCTATTTAGTTCCAGAAAAAGAGAGGTCAATGAATTTTCCAAATTATACCTTTTTAACAAATATGCTTTTAATTCTTTATTTAAAACGCTTTAAATAAATAACTATTTGTTAAAAATTTTTTGGTTTTTTTTATCAAAGAGAATAAACTCATTTAAAAATCTTTTTTATTTTTGACACAAAATGAAAGATTACAAAAACTTGTCACGTCAGAAACCAGCTGCATATAATTGATTTTTTATGGCTTGATTTAAGAAGGCTGGTATGCTATGAATGACAAGTCCGAGGGGATCTTCTAAGATGTTTTTTTTTCATGGTAAACTGTAATGGTTCCGCTTAAATGTTTCTACTGCACACAGGGTAGGGTTATTTTTTTTGGCTTCCTATGGGTATTAATGTTTATAATGCAAAAAAAAATCTCACAGTGTTTATACAAAATCCAAAATCATGTTCAGCTGAAATATTTTTGCTTTATAAAACTGTTCTCACAGGCGATGTTTGTGAAACCATTGTTTTGAAAATAAGCTTTGAAATTTGGTTTCCTTCCATTTTAATTACACCTGTTCCCTCTCAAAAAATGATTTATCACAATATAATCTATGTCTTTAAACTTAGTTTTTGTTTTATGCAAGCCATCATAATTATTCTGTCCATTTGCCATGCTATCATGGTTTGGACAGGGCACATTAATGATCGTTTTTCAACCTAATTTAGTATGCGCTAGGTCTATTAGGATCATATCAGATTAGATTAGATTCATTCGACCTTTACCTCACAAGTGACGATAGCAAATCAAGCGATGACGAGCCATACGAACAATAATTGATAAAGATTTAGTTTGAATATTTTGTTCGAATTATGTTTAGTTTTTGACCTTTGTAAATAAATGCTGCTTTATAAAATACGCGGTGAATGGGATATTACTTTTGGTCAATTTGTGCCTAATATTGGAGCAGAATTGATGAGGTGGTTTACCCCAGTTTTGATCCTCAGCTCTTAAATACTTATGATCAGTAAGATCTACAGAATCACCTTAAAAAGTTTGAGCTTTGGTAAATATGAGGTAAACGGGATGTTATATTTAGTCAATTTTTGCTCAACATTGGGGCCGGTCTGATCAGGTGTTTTCCCCAGTTTGGATCTTCAGCTCTTGTATATTTGCGCTCAGAGTTATCTACAGAATCATCATAAAAAATTTCAGCATTGGTAAATGTGGGGTAAACGGATGGCAAGTTTGGTGGTTTTGGAAGTGTTTTAACTCCTATATGGTCACAATATTTTGCGTCAGCTCATTCAAAATAACGTTCCTCATTGGTTATACTATTCAAACAAGCGTTTAGTTTTTATAGTAGTTATGGAGTAAACGAACATCAAAATGGGGTACATTCCCTTAACCCAAACCTACTAACAAAAGAGCAACTGACAGCCGTTTTTGTAATCCCAACCAATCAGAGAGTTAATATAGGAATTCAAATCAACTGGTTAAAAGGAGTACACGTATCCGTGGCTAGCTGTTAGAGCAAAATAAAATTTAATTCAACTTCTTTATGATAATTATGATAACATTTTAGTGCAAATATGTTTTACATTATGAAAAAAGGACACAAATAGGGAAAAAAAAACAACTTTTAATACATTTTTTTGGAAAGCTGGGAAGGGTGATAAAAGTGAAATCAAAAAGACACGATGCGCATTGTAGAACAAAGAGAAATAATTTATTTGACTTCAAATCTTATCTAATGTTTTCTATTGGTCAATCTGTTTCTGAAATTAAAAATCAGAATGGCATCTCCAATACAAGTTTGACAAAAAGTTAGAAAAATTTTAGTTAAAGTACTCAAATTCCAAAAATTTTAATTTTAGACAACCTTTATAATTTCCTGAAAATTTTATTCAATTTGGATGAATAGTTTTCAAACTATGATGCGTAGTGTTTTGTAAATTGTCGATTTTCAAAAAACACCGATAAAATTTAAAAACCGCAAAAAATTACAAAAAATCTAACTAAAATTTCGTTATTTTTCACTGTTTTTGTCCAAAAATCCCATAAGTTTATTTTTTAGCTTTTATGTGTCAATTTAGTAACTCATTGCTTCTTAATATCTATTTGTCGCGTCCCTTCGTTATCCTCCGCACGCAGTACTCAACCGTGAGTAGTGGTACTCGACCGTGAGTAGTGGTACAATATTATTTCTTTAATTAAAAAAATCGTTTTGCTGTTAAAATTGAGAATATCAATGTCATACTAGTTTTGAAATTTGTTTATTTGCTTGAATTAGTTTTTTCATTGTTTTTGCCTCATGATCCTTTCTGCTTCTGTACGAATTTTTAAACGGGTGCAACCTGTTCCAACTCGTTTTTGCACATGACCGTCACATTTAAACTTTTTTACTGGTGCATCGTATCGCTCGTCGGCGAGAATGTCATGATCCGCATCTCTTTCGCCAAAAATGAAATTAAATACTAGTAAGGCAGGTGATATTCAAATATATCCTTAAATTGCTCTGACATACAAAACATTTCGACTAATCCACTGGATTCCATCGCAACAGACCACCCTTGATAATTATTGGAACATTCATGGCTCTCAAGGAAAGTTTATATTCATTTAAATCCTTTTTATTTTCCCATGCAGCACATCCACTGCAATGCTTGCTTTTAACACGAACATCAACATAATATTTACGAGACAATCTTCAATGACGAGAAGCCGCGCTTTTATCAAGAGCCATCGCGCAATACAGCCGCAACTTAACCAATCATCTTTGATAATTCAGCGGCTGCTTTTTTCATTGAAATTACAACAGCAGATACGTATTCTTTGACAAGTTTATCTTGTGCACATCGAATGCTTTGGGAGTCATCATGTTCGTGAAGCCGTAAACTCGACTAATTGCTGTTGGCCTTAACTTATCTCACGGAAGGCAATTAGTGTTCTCAAATTTATGTCAAATGTATCTAGATTTGTTATCATTTCGTCAAATCTCTTAATTGTGAACGCGCAGTGATTCCATTCACACACATTGCAAGAGACAACCAAGAAGTTGCGTCAGCATTGTTTTTGCTCATTGTGTTTTTTAGTATTTAGTTATAAAAGAAAAGATATTGATGATAATTTCATTTAATTTAATCATCAATAAAAATATTCTACTAAAAACAAAATGCTTTGTGACAACAAAATTAAAATTTGTGCTTGAAAATTGACCAGAACACCATTGAACGTTGTTTTCGTTTTCCGTAAAATAAGGTGGTTAGAATCCCGGGCGAATTCGGAAGGAATGGTATTTTTCTTGTTAAAACCATGTGGGACATAGTTTTTTTTTTTAGTAAAAATTGAAAAAATATGTATGGTATGCACTAAAAGATTCATATCACTAAAACTACATTTTTAGTATTTTAAACTTTTTTATTTGAAAAAACGTTGCTGATTTTAATGAATTTGTTGGTATAAGACCTCTTAATAAACAAAAAATATCTTATAATTTTATTTAAATGAAAGACCTTTTCGAAAGATCATGCTAAAGAGTTATTAATACAACAGGTTTATATTTAGCTTTTTAAAATTTTCTTGTAGGACTTTTCTGAACGTAAGGATAGGAATTGTTTATCTTTTCAATTGATTTTTTAAGTAAACAAAATATAGTCTTAATAATTCACAGAAGCATAACTAACTAGTTAACTTACTAGGAAAACCAAAGCAAAACCAAGGAATTTAACTAGGCTAGTATTTAAATTTCTTATGACATTAAATTAAATTATGTCACTTACTTAGCCTAATTTATGATGAAGCACAAATATTAATTTAATACTGAATATATGTGATGATTCAAATAATTTGCCTTTCAATAATTTTAAGGCCTGCATCCCACTCTGTGTTGCTTCTTTTTTTACTTTTCAAACTTTTCAACTAACTTTTTTATAGATTCTGTAATAAAAACTAAATCATCTATAAACAATAACTTCTATGATATGGAGACCCTGTTCGGAACTCCACTAACACTACTTCTAAAACCAAAATTAACAATGTTGGAATAAAAACCGAGCCCTGATTTCCCCTACAACAAAATTCACACTAAATTCTTTAGGTTTGTCTGGCCTGAGTGGTTACAATTTTGGTTTTTGGCAATGGGGTGCGAGTTTAATTCCACACCAATGATTTTCTTTACCATAAGCTCAAATGGGATCTTTAAGTACAACAGAACCAAACCCTTGGGCCTTTCTGAAATATAATAGCTTGAAGCTACTTGTTAAATGCTAAAAATACATTGGATTGATTAATTCACTCAATACCGAGTGAATCATTAGCCCTACTACGACTCCTAACGGGTATA
>JAUZNK010003048.1:0-11124 GCA_035046665.1 Euphysa ruthae | reverse complement strand
TCAGCAAGAATATACACGAGTTTTACACACAGAAGGATTAAATTTTAAAAATGGACATATATGTTGTGAGCATTTTTTTTGGTGTTCGAACCTCACCTATTGATGTTCCTGATATACCAGCTCCACCTTCTCAAATACCGATTATGGAGAAAAAAACCGAAAATGCTACAAAGCATTTCAACAAAATAAAAAATTAAAACAACTAAAAAGAAAACTTGATCTAATGGTAACTCTGTCAAAAACATTATCAGCAAAAAGAAATGAACCCACTAATCGAAATGAACAGGATGTAAATATTAAAAAAAAAAATCACACTAAATGAAAACTCTTCAAAGCAGCAGCTATTTTCTCAACTTAAAAAGAAATGGAATGAAAACATTGGATTAAAAGCAAAACTCCTCCTCTCATACGAAAAAAAATTTAAAAAGATGACTAAAGCTCTAAAAATGAAAAACAGTATACAACAAATTACAAATAAAAAACTAGCTATAAAAACTAAACAACATAATAAACAGAATAAAAAATATAAACAAAAAGAATTTTCCTACAGTCAATTAAAATGTCGACCAAAAATGTTTAAGTATCTTTGTGGCTTAAATATCGATCAATTCGATCTCTTATACACTTGTGTTTTGCCGTATACATATTTAATAGTATATCCTAATTGTAAAGGCACTGATGTAAGATCTTCTAACAAGATAACTGAACTATTTGCAGTATTAACATTGTGTCGTCATGCCCATTCCTCAAAAATCATTGGTATTTCACTACAATGTAAACTAGTTTCGAACTTGAAAATTTTCTGTGCTTTGTTTTGTAGCTTTTGAATCAAATTAGGATAAGGTAAAAAATTGGAAATCTTAGCTCTTAGTTCCTCCGCTGCCAGACACTCCTACTCCTTCCTAAATTGGATAACCACTCAACACAAGCACACTTTGAAGATGTAAAAAGACTGATAGAAGTAATTAATTGTGATTCTTCATTCATTTTAGGCAATGTGATATATAAAACAATTTGTTTTACCTCCGCCTCAGTGCAAAAATATAAAATGTTGTCCCTACAGCGTAAACATTAAAACCCAGGCTCCACTTTATGAAAGTCTGTAATAGAAAACTACTTGTTTCCATAGTGAATTTCAAGTTTCCAAAAACTATAAGAGATTTTTCTTCATATGCAATATGAAGCTACACAGTTGAAATTTCATTAAGAAGAGAAATATACACAGAAAAGTCTCTTAGATTTGCTGAGATGTAATGGTTTTACAGTCAAAACGTTAAATAATTTAATTTTCCCTTTAATAAATAATTAGTGAATACATTAAGACTGATCTAGATAGAAAAGACCCTATGGCTGTCTGTCTGAGATAATAGTTTCAAACACTTGTAAGTGTGAGTTCGATCCCACCTTGAGATCAACGATTTTCTTTGCCTTAAGCTAAAATTGGAGCTCTAAATACAACAAAACTAAACGAGTGCGCCCTTTCGAAAATATTGTTTAAAGTAGCTATTGGCTCATACGTTAAATATATAAATACAAACATATAAATACAAACATAGAAATACAAACATAGAAATAAATATATATAAATACAAACATAGCAATACAAAGATTCTGTTTATCTATTTTATTCGTTTCTGAAATATTTTATAGTTTAAATTTATTTTTAAATAAAAATTTTGAAACTATTCCAGGCTAATATTTTGAGCATTGTATTCCAGGCTAATATTTTGACCAACGTTAAAGGAAAATTTCAGAAGTTCCCTCTTAGAGACCAATGATTTTTTTTAGGGTAAGCTAAAATGGAAACTCTAAGTATACCAGGACCAAACTCGTAGGCACTTCTGGAAATAAAGATTAAGGCTATTTGTTGGCCCCAACTTTAAATTTAAATTTTTACTTACTGACGTACCTGTTGGCTCAATTAAACACCCAAAAATTTTTGAAAGCCTTATTTTTTGTACGAGGCTTGCAATCAAGAGGATTTTTATTAAAATATTACAATGATTTATATTAACATTGTTGAATTTGATAAAAACATTTTGAGTTTATTTTGTTTATTTAGTCATTACAATGCGAAAACAAATTTCTTTAAAAATATTATAACCATATTTTTAAGAACTTTAAAACAAAAATTTTCCAAGGAGAGTTTATTTTAAGGAGGCGCTTAATCACGTGAATAAGATAGTAAAACGTCAAAACTTTAACCACGTTTACAAAAGCAATTTTGTAACAATGAGAGCGAATTTTGTTAAAATTTAGCGGTTATGCTCTCCGCATTAAACCTAAAAAGGATAACTTTATAATCATGATTATTTAAATCAGTTTCTTTTTTTTTTTTTTTTTTTTTTTTTTTGCAAAGAAAGAAAAAAAAATCAAAAATTATAGAAAAAAGAATTCAAAGAATTAAAAAGGCATTTGTCAATATGCTGAATAGATGGATGTAAAAGATATGCTCACAAAGATTTTCAATGTAGATTTAATTTCTAAATAAATTAAATATCAAAACATTTTTAGGAAATACTATGAGAAATCTGCGGCAGCCACTGGAAAAAAATTTAATGAACAGCTTACTGAGTATTAGTATGTAGAGAAGGACTTGCATAAAAATGCGTTCGCTGCTTGAGGAAAAGACTTAGAGTAATTCTTTCTGTAAGTTGCAGTTGTTGATCAATCTAAGCTGGTTGTTTGTTAAAATTTCTTTCTTTGAAAAAATTAAAAGAAGTTCTTAAAAAAAAAACATATCTGAAAACGAATATGTACACGGAAAAGCAGAGAAAGAAAATGTGACATTTCTACAATGCAAAAAACTCGAAAGAAAGATATAGCTAATGAAGAAATAGCATATGCTGTCACAAACTCTTCTTCACAGATTTGGATAATAGATGGAATCAAGGTAGCAACAAAAAAAGAGTCCACTTATTAAACCAAAATGAAATATTTTCAGCATCATCTGTTGTTAAAAATCAAGTAAACATCCCAAACTTGGTGTATAGCTATTAAGTCTCTACATGATTCAATTAATCCAGAAGAAAAGCAAATTACCTCATGTGGAAATAATTTTTTTTTCAGTTCGTGTGAAACGGGTGTCGCTTGGGATAATTTTGATGGCTTTTAGTAAGCTATCGTCACAACACAGTTGGTATTGCATAAAAAACCGGTTATAATAGGAATTACTGACGCGTCAACAGATATTTCCTCTTTAAGATTTGCAGACTAGTAGCTATCAAATTATGTTTGTGAGGTCAGCAAACTCTAGAGATGTTGACAAGTATCTCATAGATTTATTTCATATTTTAAGTCGAAAAACCAGAAATTCCAATGGCTTGATATCCATTTTGTCGGCTAGTTATAAATAAAATCAAAAGCTCCAGGTAATTAAGCCCATTTATCAACATAAGTTGTATAATAGAGTTCTGGATTGCCACCGACGCTGTGAGTCCATTTTAAATAATAGATAAACTGATGATTAAGCAGTTTATTCATATAAAAATAGTCCTACAAAAAAGGTGTTAACAACATAAAATCTTCACATAAGCTGAGGTAAAGAGCTATCATTATAGCCATAGAACGAAAAGACGGTGTCCTTGAGGTTACTAAAACCCCAAAAGCATGCTGTAACAAGTAATCTTAACCTTCAACCATATAAAAAAAATCAGCTGTTATCATAAATGTTTGTTTTGAATCCAATGTTTTAGCTGGTTGCCCAGAAAGTTGTTTGAAATTAATTAGTTGATTGTTTTGTTTTTGAAATTACAAATTTCAAACCTAGGATGAATCGCTTTAATGAAAATTTTCAAAAAAATTAAGTCTAGGTTTGTTCTTGATGTAGTCACTTTTTTTTTTGTTAGTTTTATTTCGTTTTTTTTTAAAGTGGAAATATGTGCGCACCTGCGTTATCTGAATTGCATTCAACCACTCTACCACGTGATACAAGAATAATTAAGGACCTCTCAAAACTAAATAAATATCCAGCATTAAATACCATTTTTATAGAGGCCATGAAAAAAAGTTTCATTGAAATCTGTAGAAAATGCGGGAAAATTATTATATCATTGATAAATGATTTTTCCTAATAAATATGAAAACCCCAGTTTAATAGAGTTTTTTTTTTTTATTTTTAGGATTTTTTAAAAACAGCTTATGTGCTGTCATAGAACTAACCACGTAGCCGCATGCTCTCAGCAAATGTGAATTCTTGGCTAAAGGTTTTTTATTCTTTAGTATTGCTTGATAATTTTAGTTCATTTATTTTTACTCCTCTATCATGATATAGACAGCTTGAAACAATAAAATTATTTTTTTTCTTTAGGGTTTTTTAAAAACAGCTTAAGGGCTGTAATCAACCAGGCTGGCCCCATGTTTTCAGCAAATATGAATTCTTGATTAGTATTTTTTTACCCTTTAGTATTGCTAAGATATCTTTAGTTCATTTATTTGTGAGAGGAATTAAATTCCTTGATATATGGTTTTTTATAAGAAGTATGAAAACCCCAGTTTAATAATGTGTTTCTTTAGGGCTTTTTAAAAACAGCTTAAGTATATAGAATATAGAATTGATCAGGTAGGTACTATGCTCTCAGTGAATGTGAAGTCTTGCTATAGGTTTTTTACTCTTTACTACTGCTAGATAATTTTAGTTCGTTTATTTGTGAGAGGTACTAACTTCTTTTGGTTCCTCTATTACGTGGTAGACCTGTTAAAACAATAATAATATAATTTCCCATTACAACATATATTTGATCAATAATTTCACAAAAGTTGTGATACAAGCTTCTCACCATTCATATGTTAATCAAATCATGAGTTCAGGACCGATCCTGGGCTCTCAACCTGAAATAATTTTTTTAAATTTGAGCTAACCAAGATCTTATAGGTTCCATACTATGGAATGATCTGATTTATAGGTTCCAAATTATGGAATGATCTGATTTTTAGGCTTCAAACTATGGAATGGTTTGATTTATAGGTTCCAAAATAATGGAATGATCTGATTTTTAGGCTCCAAACTATGGAATGGTTTGATTTATAGGTCCCAAAATAATGGAATGATCTGACTTTTAGGTCCCAAACTAATGGAAATAATATTTCAAGACACTTTGAACGAACATTTTCAAAAATAGGCAGAAACATTAAACTATTATCCATACCAGTACAATTTATACTTAAGTTTTCATTGCTTTAATTTCATTTCACATATATTATTTGTTAAAGCTAGGAAATTTTGGAAATAAGGAAATCGAGTAGAAACCATAAACACTTTTTCTCTTATTTTTAATTTCCATAAGATTATTGCAATCTAGTAAAAATTATAGACACTGCAATGATTTGCATGGAATTCTTTGCCTTTTCATGCCGACGCAACATTTCCAACCTGTTATAAAAACATAAAAAAACTTTGAAGAGACATACCAGTTACTAAGACTAGAAAATGATATGATAAAACATATGGAAGAAATATTAAAATAGTACTAGTAATATCATTAGTATCTTTATAATAATATAATTACTAATTTTTATTGCTAAGTAACATTTTAGTTTTAATTTATTCTGGATTTTAAGACACCTGTTGTTCAATCTGATGAGTGAAAACCGTTTTCAACGTGATTCTAGGGCTAATGCAGCAAAATGATTATCGATCAAGATACTAAAATGTCTAAGAACATTGAGAAATTCAAATTTTAAAAAAATCGCGGCTAAAATAACTTTGAATCCTCAAATAACCTTAATATTTTTTGACGAGAGCCATTACAACAACACAGAATTGCATGTAAATTTTCTTTAGAAACCGAAATAAAGATATTCTACATTTTCTAAAATCCTAAAAGGGCCTGGAACGAGCTACTTGTCAAAAATATAATTATTAATGTTTATCAACAAAAATATTAAATAATTATTAAAGACATCTATCGCCTTAACAAAGGTTTTGCAAAAACTGTTGTTACTTCTGAATATATAGATGAAAATGCGATGTCCTAAGTGTGTCAAACGTAACTGTGACATCATTACAAGGCTGGTTCGTAACTAAATAAATATTTTAAAAATATTTAAAAATAGTAACACTGAAATTTAATAATTGGAATCATTCGAACTAGCTAGTTAAGAAAATTCCGTAAAGCTTTCAAATTTTCAAAAGTAGATATTCTCCCAAGATTTTGGTCTTCCAGTCGATTAAATGTTGCGAACTCTTTGCACGGTCACTCAACAATAAAAAAGTTCTTCAAAGTGCGATCTTCTAAACACTTAACAACAAACATCCTATAACAAACTATCTTTTTGAATAAGAAAATACTTTGTTGCTTTATTTTCAGGGTGATAAGACATCAACATACAAAACCGTGAATCTATATAAATCATTTGTAACTGTATTTGTATAAAATAAGCAGGACATTTTGAGAGATCTGCAAAAGGTTATTTTGAATTTTCAGATCTAGTTTTTATTACAAGAGAAATATTATCAGCAACTAATGCATTAGGGCTCGCACCATAAGAATTATAGTCACGACAAAGTTTGGTTTTGAAAAGAACACAAAGCTTTTTTCTCAAAATGGTGACCACATTTAAAATTTCGAAAGTTAGTTTTTAATATATCGCTTTCTTGTAAACCTTCTTTCACTATCTCCTAATATTGCTCAATTTTCTGCTTGCCATATGCGACTAAAAATGCTGGTAATCATCTTCCAGTGATTTTATGCTTTCGTAAATTGAACCAAGCTTGTGTATTTTGTTCAATATGGATATAGTTGTAATTTTTCAAAGGATCATCGGGAGATAGGTATTGTAAAATATATTTTATTTCATTAACCAATTCATCACACTGTTGTTGAATGTTGCCACAAACCATTTGAGAAGAAATTATATCACTTTCATGATCAGATGTATTGACATTTGAAGAGCGATTATTTGAAGAATTATTATTTGAAGATGTAGAAATAAGATTACTTTTATCATTTGAAATTGTATAAACGATGTCGCTTTTATTGTTGTTTGAAGATGTAGGAATGTTATTTGAAATCCACATTCCCACATCAACTCTGGATTTAATCTATGAACAGACATATACGTTTAAATAATAAGCAAATAGATATGTTTTTCATGAATAATGACTGTCTTTTCAATTGAGAGCAACACATCAAAACCCATGGTAAAGTGTTGATAAATTATTCTTAATGCTCTCTTTTGAAGCCTGTGGATCAAGTTATAATCACTTTTCCTACAGAACATCCAAATTAAAGAACAGAATAAAAATAATCTAAAACTAGCTATGTCTAAAAACTAGTTCTTGTCTGAGTAATATCCAAGTCTTTTTTTAACCTGGTCAAACAACTCAGTTTGTTATTACCTCGTATACATAATTGCGAATATGACTAGAAAAATTTAGCTTACAATCTATCATAACACCAAGAAGTTAAAATAGAATAATATTACCAGGAAGACTTTTTGGTCTTAAAACCATGATTTGAAAACTTTGCAAAACTTACAACCATTGAATTAGATCTAAACCACTTTTGTATCCTAAACCAATCCCTGTGAAGGCGCGACATGACATTGTCAAGAGAAACGTCACAAGCATATAAATTATTATCATATCCAAAGTTACAAATGTCATAATCCAAAACAAAAAAGAAAATTTCCATTACAAAAATATTATAGAAAAGGGGCCCTATAATAAAGTGACTTAGATAATATTGCAACATCAAGAATATTACCAGAGTCAATCAAAATAACAGTAATGACGCTAAAGGTAGAAGAAAAAACTTTACGTTGCTACGTGCCGTCAACCAAAACACCTACATCAACGGGGGTATATTCAAATATTTTTGAAGAGGCGTATAACCAGTACCAATGCTACGGCAAGCATATACAACCCTAGAATTAATCTCCATAATCTTTGCTCCCTTATTTCTTGCATCTTTACTGATAGTAACTTACTTAGAAGTGTAAAATGAATGCATAAATAGCATGGGCATTGACCACACTTAATTTGAAGGTACCTTGCAAGATTTTTTTTTTTCATTGATGTCGGTCAATGAATTTGATTTGGTATGATGGCAACTAAGGTGAATGATAATATTGACAGGAGAAACGAAACACTCACAGGTACATCTCATCTGGTTAATGATATTGCCATATAGCATAACAAAGAAAATTTGTATAGTCAATCTTGTGTAAATGAGCCATAGAAAAAAAGAATGCGATATCATACTATCGACGGACTTATAACTGATGTGAATTACCACCATGTAGCTGGAAAATGTTGCGGACCAGAATTAAAGGTTATTTCTTGGAAAGACGACGAGTTGAAACAAATAAGGTAAATAAAATAAATTCGTTTTAGAATGTCAGTTCTATTTTACTGGTATACGTAAATAGCATTAACAATGCATTAATTATGTCATAATTATGTCTAAATGGTAAAGCATAGGTATAGTAAAGAGTGTTCACTTGGCATAAGATCTTGTCATAAAAAGACCTAACAATATGATTGAATTTCTTTAAAAAAAAATTGAGAAATAAAAAAACAGCCCATCAACTGATTGTATAAATAACTTCACGCTAAGAATATGATTTGTTTGAAAATAAGAAGTGTTTAAAATGCCAAAATTTTTACCTAAATATACAATCTTATTAGATTTTTAGGTATTTTACATAGTGTTGTTTGCGTGTTGTTCATACTGACCAAATCATACCCAGTTGGACCTGCTTCAATATATTGGTTCTTGAAAAAATTGTCGTAGTTCAAAGTAATGTTGGATATCTCGATGCTATCAACAACCCAGCTACTGAAATCGGCACTGTATACGTGATGCTTCAAAGATGTGATGCAAATCGAAAGAAGTTAAAGTTCTCATCAATTGTATGTGTGTTGGACCAAGAAACGCATGCCAAAGCATGCGTGGTAACTTTCAAGAAAAAAGAGGAGTTTTCGAAAGTTGTCTTGTTTCTATGCACATTCCACAAACTAATGATGATACTTGGTGTCACCGGTAAACTTTTTAGCACAGCAGGGTTCATGATTCTGTTGAATTTTTGGAAAACGCGATATTAACCATGAAAACATATTAATATAATTTAAAAAAACTATCTATGTGAGTTTGTAAGCGTAAGATCTTTCTGACATTAAAAACCAATGAATCGGGTCACAAAATAAAGCAATGGAATAAAATTCTTGGATCGTCTGAAAATAAAACAACATTACTGGGTATTTATATTTTGAATGGACAAAACCTTTGCATCATAGCTTGTTAGGCGATAGAGGTGTATATACCATATTTATCACAATGCAAACTAGTAACAAAGTTAACCGTGGAAACAAAAGTTGAACTTAGCTGTCATCAAGAAGAAGCTCACACAAGAATTTTCTACCACGTTATTCACGTTTCTGAAAAAGGATGTTATTCAATAGTTATAAGCACACCAGACACAGACGTTACTATAATACGTCTATCCTATCAAAACAAACTGAACTGTAAAATCAGTTTTAAATTTTAAGAAAGTATCAAAAGGTTTGAACTTGCGAAGTTCTGGGACAGGAAACAATTCATCCGCAGTGTTAGGTGATGCTGTGGTAGGTCTTCATGCATTAACTGGCTGTGATAGCATTTCATTCATTCGCGGAAAAAGGAAAAGTGAGATCATTATACCGGGTTTTAAAAGATTCAGTTTAAATTCACATGTTTAGTTAAGTTTAGTTAATTTGAATATTAGACGAACAACAATTTAGTGTAATACAAAAGTTCATTTATCAGCTCCACGGTAGTCAAGGAAACCTTGGAAATAACTTTCGGTATAAACTGTATTGTGCCAAATAAGGTGAAAACTATCTTTGTAATGGTTTTATCGCAATCCAGCTTCTCAAAACCTAAAACGGCCTAAATTAGAGTTTACGCTGGCCAAAAAATAGAGATAACCGTAAAGTTCTAATAAAACCCTTTTGTACTCAGAAAGATAGATGGCGAAGGCGTGTTTTAATAGTTGCAGATTTTTGCAAAAAAAATATTGTCTGCGAGTCACTTATTTAAAGATGGTAGATATTTTTTTGTTACAAAAGTCAAAATTACTCTAAATTAAAGCCTTAAAATAAAAATATAAGTCTGTTAAAGCACAGTTCTTACTATAAAAAAACATTTACTGAAAATTTAATCAAAATCGGTCAAATGGTTCTTGAGATATTACAGCCTGCGTGTCAAAAAGAGCTATTTTAAAAAAACGCGAAAAGAATCGAATAAAAAAAACAAAAAAAAAACCAAAGAATCTATAAAATATAAATCTTATACCTACTAAAAATTATATTTTAAAAACCCCTGCTTAATATAATACATTTTTTTTGTGTGTGTTTTCTGCCACGTAACACTTTGCGACGATGTTTTTTGCTTCCGTATTTCGATATATCCGCATTTGATGTGGTCTTGAATAAAATCCTGGCAACCCAGTGTTAAACATCGACTAGGGATCGTTTCAAGTTCCTCGAATATAAGTATTGATGCTTTACGCCCAATATTGAATTTTGCGACAGCGTTTAACACTCCGAATTCTAATCGCCCAAATGATATATACTTCGATTTGGTATGCGTCCCAAAATTGTACCGCTGAAACACTTGTTTGTGTTTTCCCATACAAAAATTTTTCGAAGTTTTTGTTAGAACTTAATTACTTAAATATCAATTTTATCAACTTCACATGCTCATTATTTTTGAAATGGCTGTCATTTTCAAAAATGATAATATTCTTTCATCAAACATAAATTTCTTTTGAAAATAGTATTTTAAGTCTTCGAACATGTTTGAAAAAGAACAATCAATATCCAATTTACTAGTTTAAACACACTTGAGCTCCGTGCTAAATTAGCATGGAACAAAATACCTAAGCCTCTTAAAATGTGCAAAAATATCATTACTTTTAAGGGGGAAACCCCCTAGAAAAACTACGGCCTAAAATATGGTCTTAGATTAAACCACGATGGTATGGTTAGGACCGATACTAAATATCATTTCCAAAAACACAGTATTAATGCCAGGTTGCTATGTCAACGCTGTTGCTAGGCATCTATGTGAAATTTAGGGTAACCGCCCCGCCAATGATTCCAGACAAACCGCTGCCTGAACTGACCCAATTTTTTGTCTAATA
>JAUZNK010003047.1:0-11125 GCA_035046665.1 Euphysa ruthae | reverse complement strand
TATATATCAATTACCAAAAAAGAAAAGAAAAAGTTAACTTTTTAGATACAAATCATTTCAATTAAAAAAAAAAAAAAACGATTCCCTTAAATAAACTTCCAGCCATAATATCTTAAAAATTTTAAGTAACGATTAAGATTGAGTTTAAATTTTAAATTTTATTATCAGTTATTTACATAAAAAGATAACTTCCTAATGTAAAAACTGTACGCTAAATTTAGCATAAGTGCATTATTCTTGTGTTTATGGATCTAAACTGATAATATTTTCCTCATCAGTGTCATTAATATCATAATTATGTGTCACATGAGCTGTGTCTGATCGAAAATGTGATAAAAATGCGGATTTTATCTGAGAAAATGTCAACTTCTTTTGAATTTCACCATAAAAGGCAAATGCAACAGCATTTAATGCACCAGCAGCAGGTGAGGAAATAACGCTTAAAACAAGCAAAATATAAGTTGGTAATTTATCTGGGTGAACCGCATCCTCTATTCGATATATAAATGCTGGTAATGACAAAATCAAATATATGAATGGATAAGCAGCTAATGGTTTGACTTCTTTGAGAAATAATTGGTTATCATGTTCGATTTCAGCATTGTATGTTCCACTCCAACTTGTTTGCCTGGCAACTCTCACAAGTATATATATGTAAGAACCAACCAAAAATATAATTACAATGAAAATTGGGACATACCAGGTGCCAAACCGTAGAGCAGTAGCGTCTCGCTTAATCCAACACCAGACACCAGCCTGTCCATAACTGTTACCTATAAATGGAAGAGATGACCAAAATAGTGGCAAACACCATGATACAAGGTGGAAATATTTTTCATATTTCAGTGATGAAATCTGGTGAATCGATAAAATGATACAAACAGTTATTGATGCGACCCATAGCAATGCTGACCATGCAAAATACTGCATGACGAATGCTTGGAATTGGCAAGTTGCTGTGTCAGTGTATAAATCACCAATAAGAAAACTGATACTTTGTAAAGCGGCTGATATGCTTAGGAACATTATCAACCTCTGAACAAAAAACTTATACGCTCGAAATAGCCAGATAATAAATATAACAAATAAACATCCAAAGAGTGAAAGAGTTGAAATAGTGCGTTGTAAAATGTGAACCTGAGTACATTGGTGTGGAGCGTCTGGCCAAAGTGGACATTCAAATGAATAGTTTGCATCGATCATTGTTTATCTAAAAAAAAATTTCAGGAAATATTTTTATCAACAACGATACTAAAGTTAATGAACATTTTAAACAGTCCATAATCTTATGCAGTGAAATTAATCAATTGGCTGCTTTAATTAAAAGAAAATGAAAGTAGAGAACTATAGCAAACCTAAACTTGTTCTTTTAAGAACACCTTAAAACTCAAAATCTTGGAAATAAATAAAGTTACTATGATTAAGCTGACACAGGAGCTGAGATTTCCAACTATCATCCTGATGCCAAGATATATTATTTATATAGATATTTTATTATGTGTAAGAATAGAAAAAATTATTCTTTTATATCTAAATAATTAGAAAAATAAAATAATTATTCCTTGAAATCTAACTGCTTAAAATCTTAACATAAATCAAGCACACTTGGTCTGGAATTTTTGTGAACAAATTTACAAGGAGTAACAACAACGGCAGCAAAAATTTGAATGTTTTTGTAACGACTGCAATTTAAAGCTTAGAACCTTAAAAACATTTGCCATCACGCTACTTTTTTTAATTTATTGTCCCCAAATTGAACTTCAGCTTATTAAATTACAAGATCATAACATTTTCCAGCTTCTGTATTGATTGGTTGCAGTTTTATAGGTTCCTTTGACTAAAACTTCATTTTAACTCATTTCTTATTTAACTTATTTTAACTTATATCTCCCAAGGCGAAAAATTCTGCTGAACATAACATCAATGAGAGCACCACAAGCAAAAAAACCTGTAAAAGAGGAAAACAGAAAAACCGAGGTGACTCAGACAGCAAAAAAGGTGTGCAAAAGATGATTATAAATCATCACCCATTAATGAACGTGTAAAAAAGTAAAAATCTGATCCAATGAAACCAGTGAAAGAAAGAAAACAAGATGTAAAATAGAAGACTTAAAAAGTAGATGCAAGAAAACGAATAAATATAAAGCATTTAAACAAAAAACTACTCCAAAGAGTGGCAGACAATACACTGCTGCATGGATGAAAACAAAAAGAGGAAAAGCTGCATTTAGCAGCCTTATCTGCCCTTGAACAAGAAAATCTGCAAATGCTAACGACACTCCTCAACCAGGAAATTCAAGAGCAACCAAAACCGTTCACCTCTAGAAATACAAGAAAATGTATCACCACTCTTAACCCAAGACCAAAATAATGGAATGGAGAATTAGAACAAGAATGTACTGCAAAGGGAAGTTTTGCTGATTCAGGAAGTGGAGTCACACATTTCATGGTTGCTAGAAGCTACGATAAATGAGTAACCATAAGCAAGCATTATCATGGTCGAATAAATGGACTGTTATTTGCAAAGTTTATTTCAGATCAATTTATTGATATGTTCGAAAAAAGTTTACATACTAAAAACATGTTTTTTTGCAAAAAGCCAGTCAGAATAGTAAGGTCGCAAAGGAAGCTATGAAAAAAATAAAGGTTGTCGAGTTTGATATACCAACTAGAATGCTAAACTGCTTTGCGAGAACAGCTAGGTTTGAAGCTGAAGAGTCACCCAAAAAAATTAACTATGGACATGACACAGAGAATAGGAGACTTTTGAAAAAGCGACAATATAAGCCGAGTACTTCCAGGTAAAAAAAAAGGCAAGATCAGATAATGATTGTAACAATTAATGAAAAAACAGGAGACAAAAGAAATTGTATCGAAAAGTTTGTTGTATACTTCTAAGAAGGAACTTTGCACAAAATTCATTGCTACATTCCCAGAAATTGATATAGGTAAATTAAGCTTCATGAAAGGCATCATCTCTAAGCAAGTTGTTGCAACAACCCCTTCTCAAAGATTAACATGTGGCTATGTTAAATGCATTAAGCTCAGCTTAATTTCGAAGCCTGTTGGAAACAGCTTCACCCACTTCCTTACTGAATTCTTGTGTGAAAGTTAAGTTGTAGAGCAACTATGACTCACTGTAAAGAATGTGCAGGAAAATTGAAGAATTTCATTAAAACCTACCCTCAACACCATGATGCACAACACGTACAAGTTGAAAGTTCAGAAGAACAAACTACAGTTAAAGCTATATCTTGTACTAGGGAAACATTGTTGCAGAAGTTTTCCAGCATGTTTCCTGGCATTGTATAACACAGACATTAGTCAATTACCAACTACCAACAATACTGTTATGTGCTAATTACAAATTTTAAAAAAGCGGATGTTGTTCCCATTTCAAATTATTCCAAGAATTGTAAAATCAATGGTTTCCTGGTCTGTTTGACAAACCATGTCTCACATCACAATGAGTTTTCAGACTACCAATCTTATCTATGTCGATGTTTGGTTATATGTGATAAAATGTCTGTAATGCTACACATGCATCACACCTAGGAATTATTCAAATAATTTGCATTTACAATGCTGCTTTATGTTTCTTTTAGCCTAAGTGATTGAGATACAAGGACCTGAAGATTTAGAGCCAACCTTTTGAGTCACAAGTTTGCATGGAGCAGGAAGTGGCACCTTTAGACAGTTCATGTGGCCAACCTCAGAAGATATTATGAATAAATTGTCTAGAAAGAATATTTTTTGCAAGCTATTAACGACTTATATAAATCTCTCACATTCTCTTGTGTTTATCACTTTCCTGATGACACAAATCTTCTGTACATCAACAGATCATTACAATCCATTTGTAAAAATGTAAATATTGATCTAAGAGATATAGTACACTGGCTAAATGCATGTATGTATGTATGTGTGTATGTATGTGTGTGTGTGCATGCATGCATGCGCGCTCGTGTGTGTGTATATAAATTTAGTACAGACAATTAAAATTGAACAGCACACAGATTTAACATATCTAGGGTGCACTTTTTGAAAATAATATAAAGCCATGGCAACCAAAGTCAATTTATAAAATTACACATTCTTAAACAAATATATGTAGGATTATTTGTTATATAATCAATTTTCTTTTTTACAATATTTGTCCCATTTATATGAATACTGCAATAAAACTGCCTCAGAAACCAGAAAAGAGATTTTAAAACTCGTTATTAGGTTTCTTAAAATGGGACATAAAAATGGGACAAAAAAATTCATGTAAAAACTTTCAAATACAATATAAAAATGTTTGCCAAAATCACAAAAAAGGAAGGGGGCACTTATTTTTAGAACTAAAATTTTCCTTAATTTATGATATATATGAACTGATTTTTTAAATTAATTTTAATTTATAGCTTAGCAGACATTTTTGGAAATATTCTTCTCATTTAACAAAGACAAACTAAACTACTTAATTTGTTTAATTGATTTGGATTTTTGGTGGCAACACAATCTGTCTATCAAAACATAGTTAATAAAGCACGAAACCACAGGAAACCATGAAAAATTACATTTTTATAGCTTTAGTAACTACATTTCATAAGATTTTAATCTTTTATTGTATCAACATCACCATCAACACAACCCCCATCATAGTTAGAGTTTATTAAATTAGCAAATATTATTAAATGCAGCAAAAATCAGTGTTTTTCTGTAAGACTTTGTCTTAATATGTCAGGAAGCAGATATATCTAATTATTTGATGAGGTGTTTGAGCTTTTACAACTAGATACTCTTCCAAATGCCTACCTACTTAAGGTCATGTTTCAAAATAAAAAGAACATACCTAATATAAAAATTGAAAATATTATTTCTATAATTTTCTGTATATATAGGCACCTCAGAATGCATGATTAATTTTGAATGTCTACAAAATGTTTTTCAAATGTAGGTTAAATGGGCAATCAAGCTAAGAGTTTATAAAAACGTTTCCAAAAAATATTCCAAATAGATTAAACACTAAATTCAATAAAATAAATTAATCAATTGAACGCAGAAAACTATGTAAAGTTGTTAGCTCATGAGGTTATGCTGATGATGTTTCTGATTGAAATCAAAATCCAAAAAAGTGAGTATAAAATAAGAACAAAAATTCCAGGAAAGTATATGGGGGTTGAACTTTACATTTAATGTGTTGTTTATTAGATCAGTTACGTTATGTTTCCATTCCATATGCTTTAAGTAAAGCATGAGAAGAGAATGAGAATGTTATATTTAACACAATAAGCTAACAAATTGCTGAGAAAATATTTCCAGAAGGGCCCACATGGCAGGTCTTAGAGTACTTAGAACACCTATTTGAAATTGGCTCAACCAAAAAACTCATCCAAATTGAGCTAGCATTGCATTACACAATGAGTTTTGCTCAGAAACTCAGAGGTAACATGGAAAGTAAATTTCCACCAAAGATGGGAGTCGAACCTGCGAACTTTCATTCTGTAAATTTGTTTTTACGCAAAAATACGAGTTTTTAACATCATTAATTTTAACCCAATTAATTTTAATTGCTCAGACTGCATTAAAATATTAAAATACTTACAAAGCTCTGGATCTATTTTATATTGTGCTTTAAAACTTCCATTTTAAATTGAAAGTAACTTTGATTTCCATAACAATTCAAAAGTAATGATAAACTGCTTTTATGGTTGCAAACTAGAGGTGTTTGAATAAATATACAATGGGTAATATTGTTATGCAAAAAACCATTAATGTATTTATATAAATGGAAGCATGAAGCTAAGTACATCAGTAAATTCTTTCAAAATTGGAAGTGCTAACAAATATTAACTTTAGAATTATTTTCAAAGCAAAATTTATAACGATTCACAATTTTTATTTGTATCAACAAATTTTAAATTTTTTATCTTACTATATATATATATATTATGCCAGGCATTTTGAACTCATGCAAATAGATACAGAAGAAATATACTTTTAAATTTTTCAAATGAATACATTATATATATAGATCAGTTGCCTTTAAAAGTATGAAATTTTTTTTTGATATTTTGTCTGCCCTGGTATATGAAAATGTTAGCTTAATGAAAAAATATATTTAAAGGTAAAAAGAAATATATATAAAACTTATATTACAGAATAATAAATAATATAAAAATAGAAATAATTCATATACCTAATAAATAATAAAAAAAAAAATTTTTTTTGAAGGAAAATCCCCTTAAAAAACAGCAAAAATTTGGCACAAAAATTATCAGCACCACACAATAACTATTTACATCTTAAAAATTTTTCCTTCTTTTCTCAACCTCAAAGAAAGAAATTGCTTGCAAGAAATGCAGAATTAAAAGAATGTGAAAAAGTTAAAATTAAATTCTTTAATTCTAAATTTATTATTTCCACATTCCATTTATTGCAAATCTTTTCTTTCCTAAAGGTTTGTGCTATCAGGACGCAACTGATCCATACGTTAAATCAGTTAAATCGTTAAATCCCTCATCTTCTTCTTCTACGTCTTCAAGATCAATAACTTTATAATTATGTGTCACATGAGATGATTGATTCAAACCCATGACCGTATATTTCATTTGCCCAGGAGAAAAAATCTTAAAAGTTTCATTAAAACATGCAAATGCTATTGCATTGAGTGCACCAATCATAGGAGAAAAAATTACACATATAAGCATAAATTCAAATCGTGGAGATTTTTTTGGATGCAATGCATCATCTACTCGTAGTAAAATTAATGGCAAAGAAAAAATCAGGAAAATAATAGGGTACGCTATCAATGGTTTGACTTCTCCTTGAAATATTGCACGATTCTGATTTTCTATGAAATCATTATGCTCGGGTAGCAGCGATGTCAATTTGTAAGCTTGGATTAACAAACATATGTATATTACAAAAAGCGAACCAATTATTAACATCAAGGGCACATACCAAGTTCCAAGCCGAAGAGCAGTATAATCACGATCTATCCAGCACCAGAATCCAGCCAAGCCATAACTTTTAGAAAATAGTGGGACTAAAGTCCAAAACAATGAAGTTAACCATACAAACAAATGAAAATACTTTTCATATTGTAATGGGTTCTTTCCTTTTAATACTAAAATCATATTAATAGTGATCGAACACACCCAAAGCAATTCTGCCCAACTAAAAAACTGCATTAGACATCCCTGAGTTGTGCATCTAGCATTACCTTCCTTCTCCATCAGATAGTAATTGATAGTTTTGCAAAATGCTGAAATGCTAAGAAACATAATGAAACGTTGAGCAAACAACCTGTACATCTTGCATATTAGAATAATAGCAATTACCATTAAACATCCTATTAAAGCAATTGTCGATGAAATGTAAAGAACAACTTGAACAATTTCACATTGGGATGGTGTATCAGGCCAAAACGCACATAGCGATGAATTGTATTTCATTATACTAGTATCTAAAATATATTTAATTGTAAAGCTTTGAAGAATGTATTTTTTAGAAAAAAAGTTTATTTAACATCATAAACAAAGTAGAAAAATTTTGACCTTTAACTTTTTACTTAAGAAGCTCGATTAAATAATAGAATTTAATCTAGCTTCTTCTTAACCTGAAACTCATATGCCTTTTTTATACCCTGTGTAAAAAAGGTAGCTACTTTTACAGAGTATCAAAAAGGCATAAGAATTTCAGGTTAGCTTCTTCTACAATATTAACACTAGCAGTGCAAGCTATCTATTATCAGTATTAAGCAGAAGTCAATGAATGTTTTCAGAAGGCTATCAATAATAACAATGCATTCTATCTAATCAATATAACTACAATATCATCAAAAATATGAAATAATTTCAAGAATGCGGTTAGAGAGGAGTAAAACTTTTAATTCCTGAGATAAGGATCATCGTTTAATGAACTAATTGAGTGATGGCCCTGCTGGGATCAAACATAAGAAAAGAAGTTGGGTTATACATCGCAAGGTTACGTGAAATTATTTTATAAGGAGGCATGTACAGTATCATAAAAACCACACCTTTATTAGCATATACACATAAAACTCTAATTAATAAATTTTATAGCGTAGAGAGTATGACATACAAAATAATTATCGTAAGTAATCAAGTATTAGTTTTTTGATTTGTAATCTGGATAGCTGATTTATTTCAGGGACATGTTTCTATTGAGAAGTGTATTGTATTTCAAGTAATTTAATTGGCAAATTTCTTTAATAGAAGTATTCCAATTCAAAGTGCATTGAATTTTAATTGAAATTTATTTAGTTAAGAAAAAGTTTACCCAAATTAGAGCTTTTAGAATGAATGTTCGCTGTAATAATAAAGAAGTTAGATAAAGGTTCAGGAAGAATATGATTAAAATGATCGAAGACAAGAATGCAATTTGAAAAATGAACTTGATCACGAAATGATAAGATTTTTGATTTTTCAAATAGATTGGTTGTCTTACAACGAAAAGATGCCAAATTAATGATGCGGATCGCCTTTCTATGAGACGAATTAATTTTTGCAATTTTGCCGACACTTGATGACAATCAGTAAGATGGGAAGAGAAAATCTTATACAGTAATAAATTGAGCGAAGTTTAGAAAAGTCAACAAAATAACGAACCTTACACAACATGCTATTAGCTCAATAAGTTTTTAATTTAATTCATAAATGTAGAATTTCCAGGATAAGTTTTCATCAATTACAGTAGTATACACAAATATTTAATAAATTTAGAGTATGAGAGAGCCTTTAAGTTTAATTTTAACATCGTAGTTGACAGTGTTTTATGAATGCCGAAATAGAACATACTAGGTTTTAGTTGAGTTTAGAGAATCTTGTTGGCTTTGAGAAAATTTATTAGATCCTGTAAATCAATATTAATGTGACTGACCATGTATTTCAGAGACTTGTTAATATGAAGTAAGTTTGTATCAACCGCGAAGTGATAAACAGTAGAGTGCTTAATATAAATCTTTAGATCATTTATATATGTAAGAAACAGGAGAACCCCTAGAACAAATCATTGTGGAACACCATATTTTATTGAACAAGTGATGAATCGAACCCATTGATTGAGACATATTGTTTGCGATCATGAAGGTAAGAATGAAACCAAATATTTTCAGAATTTCGAATCCCATAATATTCAAGTTTATGCGTTAAATTATTAAGATTAACCGCCTCAAAAGCTTTTTTTTAAGTCAATAAAAATGCCACACGCAAAATTACCATTTTCAAGAGCTTTTTTTCATTGATGGTTATCAGTGCATGAAAGGTGGAATTGTTAGCTCTGAAGCCAAATTGCAGTTTACAATTTATAGAGTCGTGAGTACATAAGTTTTTCAAGAATTTTACTGATTTTGGAAGATAGAGAAATCCTTTTTAAAATTGGGTAAAACAGAAGCAGTTTTTAAAATCGAAGAAGATTACCACTGGAGAAAGTTAAATAGTCTACTTAGTATAGGAGATAATTCCTTATTAAGTAAATGTAGAATTTGCATGGGAATGCTATCAGGTCCTACTGATTTGCTTACTTTGAGCTCATTAATTAGCTCATGTATTTCAGAGTTGCTTGCGAAGTAATAAATGAGTTTATATAAGGGGTATTGAGGTACTTAGTAAAATATTTGAATGAATATTTTGTTGAATTTTCTATGCAATTTAAGTAAAATACTTGTTGAATGTATTTGCTCTGATTTCCGGATCAGTGATGGCTTGGTTGTCAGTTAAAGTACTAGAAGGTAGAGTTTGATTATGATCACATAGGTTAATCACACTTTGAATACCTTTCCTTGTTTGTTTAATATGCTTTTAGTTAAATAATTTGAGAAATATTTTTTCTTACTCTGTCTGTTGAGAAAGACTAATAAGTTTCTGAGTGTTTTAAATTCAGTCTCTAACTTTGTTTTTATTATTGGGTCCTTGTCTCTGTTAATCTTTCCTTGAATCCTGTTGCGACGTTTAACAGAGTTAATCATTGCAGGCGTAATCCAGGGTTTGGAACGGCTTTTGAAGACCTTGTTACTGATTTTTTTGTTAGTGGCATGCTCATCAAGCAAACTATTAAATTTTTGAAAGAAACAGTGAAATGCTGAATTGAGATCAGTCTTACCCAGATTAGATCAGCAAAAGTGTCCCAATTAATAGTTTCGAAATTAAGAAGGAAATTCTTAATGTCCATTTTAGATATGTCTCTACTATGGATGTTGTGCTTACGAGGTACAAAATTTTTATTTATGCCAGAGAAAATTATAAACTGGGGCAAATGGTCAGATATCGATGATGTCAGATTTCCAGATAAAATATTTGACCTAATAAAGTTTTTGAAAATATTAACAATGAGCTTTTGATTAATTTGTTTAGCGAAAAGGAAGAGTAACATGGGGTAGAAAGTTACAAGATCAATATTAAAATCTACGATTAAGAATATAGTTTTATTTTGAAAAGAAATCTTTTGAAGATGAGATAGGTTCTTTGAAAAAATGATAGCTCTTAAATGTAAATAAAACGCAAGCAATAAACCTGAAAAATTAGTAACACTTTCATTGATATTTTTTTTATTTCTAGGTATATATAAGTAAAATAAATTATTTAATATTAAGGAATAACAGTCTGTAATGTGAGGCAAATTTCATACTGAAAATGGAAAAATCATAGTATTAGCAGTTTATTGAGGGCTTTGTATATTCATCATGGAAATCTTCATCATTACAATCAGAATTTTGTTCTAGGAGAAATTTATTGCATTCTGTAAAAGTGTATTGTTTCATTGAGGATGGAAAAATATTTAGATCATAGGGTAGATCATCGAAAGATATACCGGTATTATTGATTATAAAGTAAAAATTTTTTTCATTCGTTAGTTTACTAAACGGAAAATAATCAGAAATGCAGGCATTACAAAACCACAAGGAATGATTGGGGCATAATATTTTTGGTAATATCTTAAGATCGACATCATTAAATCTAATACATTTCTTATGTACTCAACAGTTGCATATATCACATCTGTAAGAATGGTGATTATCACTTATAGTTCTGTCACAAACTCAACATAAATTAAAGGGGCCAAAAGCCATAAAGTATTGTGAAAAAAGCACACAAAACTTGAATATCTAAAAGAGTGC
>JAUZNK010003046.1:0-11126 GCA_035046665.1 Euphysa ruthae | reverse complement strand
CATAAACAAGAAGGCTTTTTACTTCTTCAGTGATGTCCACAAGGTTGGGACTAAAATTGGCTCCATCCAGAATGGAGTTTTGTTCCTACTGGGAAACCCGGAAGCACATGTAATATCTCCTAGTTAATGTTTCCCACAAAACCTCTTCTAACCTATAAAAACCTTTCAAGCTTGATTTTTTCTAACCTGTGTTAATGCCACATGTCATTTAATGCTTCACCAAATCCACGAGACTCCATTTTTTTAACTTGTATAATAAAAGAGCTTATTACAAAATTTTCTAAACTGCTTGCGAGTTTTTTATGTATTTATATATTTGTATTTTCTTATATTTAAGTTTTTATATTTAAAACAGGACACTAATTTAATTTTTACCAGGTAAACTAATTACTGTTTAACAGTGTTGAAGTGTTTACATGCTAGTTTTTTTGCACAATTTTGCATTTGCTTGTTTTTTTTTTAAAAGTAAGGATATTGTACATGTTTTTTATAAAAAGTTTGTGTCCCAAAGCTTCAACTCTATTGGGCCAGCAAAAAGATTTTCATTGCAGTAAAGAGATGACAGTTTTTGGGTTCCATTAAACAATATGATCACAGTTATAGGTGTTCCAACAACAAGGTCAGGACAGATGTATGAAATAAACAGTGATAATTTTAACAAGGTGGTTAATATTCATTTTTGTGTTTGGTATAAATGTAAAAGATGAGTTTTTAATTTTGAATCACTACACAGTATTTCTTGCTGATGCAATAATCATGTGATTTGTTGGTGTACTGAATTGTTTTTTACAATGCAATTTTCTGTATATAATTTTAGTTGTATATAATATATCTTTCATTGGTATGTGACAACATTAAACTGTAATTCAGAACCATTATTAAATGAAAAACTTTTTAACAATTTATTTTTATGCAATAAATTGAAAGAAAAATAAATTATAAAATTAAGTAATAGTTTAATTCTATTTTAGAAAAAGAAAAAAAGAACATTTCGCCATTTGAGAATGTTTCATAAACTATTTGTGATGACTTTTAAAAGAAATTGAGAAAAAATATTTCAGCAGACATCAGTCATAATTTTTTTTTGAGAGTGATCTTGTAAGTTTTGTCAATAATGAGCAATACAAGATTTCTGTTTATTTTGAGAGTTTTTAAGTAGCTCCATTGGATTACTTTACCTAAAAAATATTCACATGGAAATTTTTATGAGCATGACTCAAAAAGATCATCAGTTAATAAAAACAAGTAATTAAAATGGTGGATAGCCACAAAACGTTGATTGCGAGTAAAAAGTAATCTGAGACTTTGGGTTGTATTTTTTTAAAAAAATAGATGCTTTCACGCGGAATTACGGAATTATATCGAAGCCTGCATGCATATAATGCTATTATGGGCACACAAACAAATATTAGCTTTTGAAAGCAAATCAAACTGACTCTCAAACTCTCTTTTCCTACATAACTTAGAAATTTTGAGCACACCACAACCACGTTTAACCGCAATCACTCTGCAAAATAAAAATTGCAGGTGCTAGACAAAAACTCTTGCGTTACTGGTACATGCCAATGGGTGGTATATGGAAATGGGTGGTATATGCCAATGAGTGGTACATGCCAATGGGTGGTATATGCCAATGGGTGGTATATGGCAATGACTGGTATATACCAATGGGTGGTATATGTCAATGACCGATATATGGAAATGGCCAGTAGTTTAAAATTATGACATTAATTATCAAAAAAATCCGCTCAGTTATTTTATTGTGAGAAAAAGTTTACTTTTCTCTTTATATCTTATTTCCTAATTATATTTCAATATCTTCAAAAATAATATGGGTTACAGCACCAGAATAGCGCCTGTCACCTATTTATAATATTTATTGTTAAAACTGTGTAGCCCTAACATAATCCCTCAATAATATAATGTTGATAAATAATAAATTTTTAATTTACATTTGTGTCTTTAGCTAAATTGGCGATTCCATTTACTATTCATACATAGGGGGTGGAAGTAACATTTTGATCAAATTCACCCTTGAAATAATTTGGTCATTTTACCTTCCAGATTAATCGTTTGTGGATTTATTATAAGCAAACATATGCCCTAGGTTATTTATCAGTCATATCACTTGAATAACTGGATATCTATAACTATCAACAATTTAAGAAATATCCCATTAACTTTAGGACTGTGGATAATTTTGCTGTAAGAAAATATCAAATTTTTCCAAGTCATATAAAATATTAATAACATAAAATGAATAGGTGTTGAAAATTTTAAATATTTCCCTCAACCTCCTGTAATTACCCTGTACAAAAAACCCGCAGATTTTTTACTTCCACTCCGTATTGAAATTGTAAAATAGATACTTCAATTGTAAGCCAGGGCTGTGTTGAAGAAGGGAAAATATGTGAAATCTTGTTGGCCTAAGAAGTCAACCTGCGTTTTTATCTGTTATTATAAGTCTATTTTCTAGACTAAGGAGATATGATGGAGATAGAGTAGGTCTTAAGCCTTCCTGTTGTTGGCTTAAACTTTTTAATTTATTTATGGCCATTTAAAGACAAGATTCTGGTTATAATACTTCACAATATTTCTAATTTCTCACATTGCTATTTAGAATATGAAAATGGTTAAAAATGGGTAAAGACAAGGTTTTTGACCCCTTTTTCAGGGTAGACACCCTGAAGTACACCCATTGTTTCACCTCTATTTCACCTCTTTTATACACCATGTAGACTGAATGTTGTTAACTATGTATAAATATATAATGAATTCAGTTTTCTTACAAATTTATTGAATAGTCAAAACCTAGAAAGCCATTCTTTAGTGGTTTTGTGTCTACAAAATTGTAATTTTGTTTATTTTTGAATCTATATGAATAAAGGAATTTAAAAATATTAGTTGATAACAGTGAAAGTTTTAATGCTGATGAATTTATTGGGAAAGAAAAAATGCGAGGGTAGCTGTACAGCTGGAGCTCATTTGGCAGCAATGCAAAAAATTCTCTATAGCATATAAGTTTTTTTTTCTGCTGACTCCACTGGTGCTGCAGGTTTTACCTTTAGAAGGTAAATATTATTATATAAAAGATTTGAGCATTTATTGCTATGAACCGCATAAGCAAGGAAATGTTTAAACAGTGGTTGGTTGTATGATTGCTTTCAGAAATATTTTTTGAAAACTAAAACGGATAGGTATAAAAATCAGCTTAAAATTTCATCTTACATATATATATTTTTAAATACCATCGCATTCCCGTCTTCTTTGCTTTAACTTTTCTGCGATTTGTTTTTTTTTTCAACCAAGTTACTCTTCATACTATTTTATAGTTACTACACACTTTGTGAATTTTGGATATGGACTATCAAAGCAAGTAGAACAAGTTTTTTTAGAACAAAAATTTTTGATAATTGTTATTTTACAGTTTTAAAATAAAAATAACTCATCTGAACTTTGTAAATAATTAATTTTGCAAAATAATTAGTTTTGGTTTATACTACAGCAGGATATCAAAATGTTTAATTCCTATTTTTTTTTATATGAAAATAAAATTTTAACAATTAACTATTGTTGGTTTAATTTAGATGCTTTAGACAATTTCAATTACAAGCAAGCCATTAAACTTGTTGACAACATCCTAAAAAAGAAGAAAGATTTTCCCTGTGCCAAGGTAAATTGTTTTTCACTATATTTGTGGACAGCTAAGGTGAATAAACCTGCACACATTTCACATACACACACATATATAAAAATTTGAATAAAAGTTCCCTTAGTCCCCAATTAAGAAGAAAATGGAAGGTTACACCATTGTGCGAAGAACTTTTAAAGCAAGGGAAAGTAAAAGATAGTTTTGTGTTTTTCTTTTTCTACAGTGGTGAATTCATAGATGGGGTAAAAAGTGTTTTTTCTAGAGAATGAGGCTCTAACATTGTTTTTATCTGGTCTGATATGATCCCAAAGGACCCCCCCACCACGCCCTCAGGTTGAGACCTGAGAAGAAATTTTAGAAAAGGAACTTTCCAGATTTGCTTAAAACAGACTTCCAGCCTTTTTACTATCATAAGCTTGTTGAATGAAAACATTAAAGTATTATGCCAACAACTTTTAAAGTGTTGTTTTATTTTACTTAAAGAATAACTAATATATTGATGAAAAGTCAAAACAGTTTTTAACAACCCTAGAATAAATGTAATCATATTTATATATGGCCCTCTCTTCTATTTATATTTGCATCATAACAACATAACTTGCAACAAAAGATACTTCGCATAACCACTTAAGCCTAACCAAATAATTATTATAACACTCTAAAAACTTTTTCTTTGAAGTATAGATAAAAAAGCAGAAAATTATTGAATAGCTTAAGAATTTTATAATTACACATATTTATTGTTGAGGCAAATGATAGTTAAACCACAAATAAAAAAAATCTGAAAATATATTCTATTAAAAAATTGATGTTCTATGTATTCATGCAAAATAAACTTATTCATAGAAATGCAAGAATAATTCTATAGATATCAAAATCTAAAGAATTACCTTCGTATCATTTCTTTATACAAAACTTATATTTAAATAATCTCGGAAAAAGTTTTGTCTATTTAAAAAAAAATTATTTTCAAACAATAGAATTATCGAACCACAAAATTACGCAACTTTTCCAAGAACTCGAAGCTTACAAATGAAAAACTTTTTTATTTACATTATAAAATGTTGTAGTAAAAAGAAAAAGCGAAGGAAAAAATAGCATTTTGTTAAACTTATGCAATATGCAGTAAAACATTGCCCATGTCTATCAAACATCATTTATTGTAATTTCTCACAATTTAAGTGAAAAAGAGAAGAATGGAATAATTAGAATCTTGGAATCTTGGAAAGTTTTCATTAAAAAAGAAAAGTTTCGAAAGTCCTTCATCTGAAAACTGGTTTGTTCCACAAGGGTTAATTTATAAATTATTGTTAAAAACTTTATTTTTAAAATATTAAATACTAAAATTATTTAAAATTTAAATAAATATAACTGAAAATGAAGGATAAAAACTGTATTGCAGTATTTTTCGGTTTGTTACTTTGGTTTTAGTTATTGGTAAAGTTAAAAAATTATTTTTAGCTTTTATTTTTTATTTTTTTTGGTGTCCATACAGCCCTCTCTGGGGTGAAAATGAAGGCACTTTATAAAAAGAGCTCTGCGAATTGGCGAGGCACTCGAATGGAGCACTATTTTAAAAAAAATATATTATTTTAACACAACATCTGTGCATTTAAATGATTTAAGATTCATAGGGTGAATTAAGGGATCACTAGGCGCTTTTTTTTTACTTTTATTGCAATCTCAAAATATAAAATTAAAGAAAAATTGCGATGTCAGCAAGTTTTACATGAGCAATATTATAAAATAATCAACCATTTTAATATTGTGCAAATAAAAATGCGTGGACAAAGGGCCATGTTTAAAAACCACAACAATCAAAATTGTTATTCCAACCCCAGGCCTAGTCATGAGAAAAATACCACATGTGCGGTCATCGCATGCCTAAATTCACTTATTTTTCTATGGTGTGTGCACGTGCGAGTCTTCATTGAGGTGATTTGTTTTAAAAGTTTTGCAAAAATCTTCTTTTATTTTTTCCATCTGTGTTCCTCTTTTGTTTTTGAAAATGGCAATTCTGTCATCAATACAAACCAATGATGTTGCTTAGGTCGTACTTGCTTCTTAACTGTTGTAAGATAAAGCACCATATGAGCTCAGAAATTTCAGCACCGTCAAACACATCTATCGTTACATCAAATAAACTACTTTCTTTTTTTTATCTGCGAGTAAAGACATTCGTGAGTGGAATATGATAGCTTTTTCTTTTTCTTCAATTTTTACGAAAGTTTTAGAGAAGTTGGTAGCGTTTGTTAAGAATTTTTCAGTAATAAAAGGGTAAAAAAATTTTACATCGAAAGAAAGAAATTTGTGTTGTTTTTTATCTGGAATACTTTTAAACCATGACATTCCTTCAGAAGTGTTTTCCATTGGTTGAGGTATAGCATTTTTTTTGAGTTGTTTGTTTACTTTTTCTAAAATAACTTTACTAATCCTTCCCATTTTGTTTTTGGCAGGTACGCGCTGTAAGGTTATTTAAGAAGTTTTGTTTATGATCTTTTAGAGTGATGATAGAAGGAGTTTCTGTGTTAATTTCAATATGCTTGAGTATGATTTTACCATTATTGTTTATGTTACCTTTTATATTGTTGTTGGTTTTTTTATATTTTGAAATTATTGAATTATAGAGAAATTTTTCGTATTTCCCTTTGCTTAGTTTATATGAATTGTTTGTTTTATCAGCAGGAGTTAACACGCTTTGGTATTGCTTGATTGTGTTTATTTCTTGATTTAAAATGTGTCGAAAAGAATTCAGATTGTCTTGGAAATTAATGTTATTAAGTCAAGCAGTTCATTTTCAAACGGAATAAGGTCTTTTACTGGTCTTGAAAAGTTTGAACTTTTTAAACTGTACCTTTCTTTGTTAGTTGCTTCTGAATTTTTTTTTCGAGAGCAAAGATTCAGAAAAAAACAACAAAGAAAGGTATGTTTGAACTTTTATTTAGTTCAAACTTTCCACTATAACTTTACACTGCAGGTATATGTATATCTTAACAGAATTTTTGTAAAATAATTATGAATTTATAATTTTGTAATAGTGTTGTAAAATTATTATAAACATATTATCAACTGAAGATTGACAGCACGGCATGAAACTTTAAGTATTGAAAACAAGTTGTGTTTTCTCTTTCAACCATAATATATTGCTCTATCTACGCCAACTGATATCGAGAATATCTTCAGAAGTTGGGATGAACATGTTGTGTTTTAATATGGTGTCTTATTGTTTTTGGTCACTGAGTCTCTTTAGTGACTTAATCTGAATTCCTGAATATTTTTTATATTATTGTTATTAGTGTTTATTACTTTATGAGTATACATCTGGGTTTTTTTAAGGCATTAAAAGCACTTGCGTTGGTTAAGTATGGGTCAAAAGATGAAGCTCAAAAACTCCTTGATGAGGCTCTCTCTTCTTCAACACTGCTCAATGATTCAACGCTGACAGCTATGACAATGTGCTATAAAGAGTCAAATAAAAGTGGGTCGCTTATCTTAACATTGCAAGTATGATTGTATCTAATAAGTTTAAATATATACTTTAGCTTTTTTTAAAATTGAGTTCTAACCAGCTCTCCACCAATCTTGAATTTTTTACACCCTAGAAATTCATAAATTAAGTTCTAATATTGAATTTGAATTTCATTTCAGCTGAAAGGATCATCACTATTTACGAGAAAGCCGTTGAACAGTCGCCTAACAATGAGGAGTTCTTAAGTCATCTCTTCATGGCATGTGTTCGAGAAGAGGACCTTACAAAACAACAAAAAGTAAAATTTATTTTTTCTTTTTTTTTAAGTGATAAAAATGACATTGCAAGTCCTATCATGAAATTTTTGTGTTTTAGTATTCAGTTTAACTTCTTAAAAAAATCTTAACTTAATAAATGTTATGCTAGTAGGTAGAAATAAAATTTTATCGCTCTATCTGTCTCCACACTAAGGCATTTTATACAGTAAAACTATAAACAGAGTGGTTCAAAGCAAAAATTATTTAAAATCTCCATCATTGTTGTCATCTTCATTTGTCTCCAACTTCATGTTAAACTTGATGGGGAGTCCAGTTACTAAATAAATGAATGCATTACCTTTGTCATGATTATGATTTTATATATTCCATAATTGCTAGTATTGTATAAGTCACACAAAATTTTTTTTTGATTCTCAAATTGCTGGTTTTTTATGAATAAAATTATAGCCACAGGATATGAAATGAATTAGAAAAATACATAGTAAATCAACGTTTATTGCGTATGGTTGCGTATTCTGAGTGTGTATAGGTTGTGTATCTCAGGGGTCGAAATAAGGATTGGGCTGTCCTTAGATTTGCCGTAATATTGTTTAAAGCCTTCTTTATTAATTTTCTTGCTTCCGAATATCCACTAAAACCACCTTTTTTCCTGGAGAGGCCTGCATTAGCTTTGGAAATTTATTAAAATAAGCTTCGATAAGAAGATCCAGGCAATATGTACAACCAGGCTAGTTGTATTTATGATAAAAATATACCAACGTAGGAGTGTGCGAACATTCGGCTACTGGGAACATTCGGCTACTGGGAACATAGTAACAACTTTAAAATTGGGGAACTAATTTATATTTTTAGTTTCAAGAAGAAGAATCAAGAAAAGAAGCACATGCAACAGAATTTTGTCGTCGAGTAATTCATGTTTGGCAGCATTGCCAAATGCTGCCATAAATTCAAAGGATCGATTTTTAATTTAAGTGTACAATTTTTTCGATCCCTATTTTCATGTTGTTTTTTTTTTACAAAATATCGTACAATGTATTGTATAGTTTCAGTTTTATTTGGAGATCGTTTCACGATTTATTCTTGGTTTTGAGCAGAACAAGCTGGGGGACATTCAAGTGGTGAATACCTACCAATTCAATTCTACATTTCTCAGTCTTAGCTTTTGCTTATCTGCCATGGAGAAATGTTTTTGATCAAATATTGCGCACATTTCTTCAAAATAATATTTTAATCAACCAAGATTTTCTTCAAAACTATTTCAGCAAACCAATATTTGAATTGAAGCAATAAGTATAATTTCGTCATGCTTTCTTTAAAAATGAATAAGATGAAAAACAATGTTGGGAATCAATTTGTTTTTAAATTCCATAAAACCAGCAATAAAATAAATTAGTTGAATGAATAAGTACACACATTTTTCAGATAGTTAAAGCATTAATTGTAAAGTTAACCACATACTCATACTCAGCAAAAATATCAACTAACTTTTATCGTACTTTTAAATATCGGCTGGATATATAAAGATGTGAAGGGGGGCATGCTTATCGAATGATAATTTAACATTTACATTTAAGAATTTGAATTTCATATAAAGCTTCCCAATGAATGCTTTCAATACACTGATTTAAATTTGTTAAAAAAACCTTGTAAGGAGTGTGCATAAAATTAATTATATTTTTAATATAAATATAAAAATTACAAATTACATTATTTCGTGTGGATGAAATTTAGCAATGGACCTTATTCTTTAAATTCTTTAACTCGGTAGAGCAATAACATTAAAGTTATGAACGTTTTTTTGAAGCAATTTCATTCAAGAATAAGAAAAAGAATAACTTATGACTTAAGAAATGTTATCAATTGATGTTTTAAATATGAAACAAAAGATAAACAATAAAACAAAACATTGGCCATTCACCGCCAAGACTTAGAACATATATCATTACTTCTTCTACTGCTGCATGGAAACAATCCAGATTTGTCATAAGTCATTTGTGTTAGGTGAAGCAAGTACAGGCTATGTACACAGCATTATTTTATATACCAGCTTGGACATCGTTGGTATAGATCCTGATGGTACAGAAAACTATCACGCAGCTAAAATTGTAATGTCTCTTTTGGATGGTTTTCTTGATAATGGCCACTGTGTGTACATCGATAACTGGTACAAATCTTTGGAGATACTCTACAATGCTCTAAACCAAAGATCTACAGACGTGATTGGCACTCTACTATGTCACGATCGTAAAGGTCTTCCGGATGCAGTAACAAAAGTGAAGTTGAAACGAAATGAACGAGTTGTGAATTATGAACATAACCTTGGATTTGCAGTGAGACACTGGAAAGATAAGAGAGATTTTTCATGATCACAACATGTATACCTGATGCTGAAACTAATGTCACTAGACGTGACATTGAAACAACCATTCCAATCGTTATCCGTTGTTATAATCAAATGATCGGCGATGTCGATCTCAGTGACCAGATGACTACTTCGTACCCGACGGAGCACAAACATGTCAAGAAATGGTATAAAAAACAGTTTATGCATCTTATAAATAAAAGTGTTTTCAATGCACATATTCTTTACCAGAAAGTAGGAGGTAAATTAGAATCGCTAGCATTCCGTTTGACGTTAGTCAAACAAATAATTGAGCGTTATGGATCAGAGATTGAGTCATCTTCCGAGCGATGGTTGCCCCTCAATTACCAGTAATCCATTCCGTATCACAGAGCATCATTTCCCTAGCTTTATTCCTGCCACAGAAAAAAAAGATAAACTAAAAAAAGGTGGATTGTATGTCAAAAAAATAAAGTACGAAGGAGAGTCGGTATGAATGTCGATTTTGCAAAAAAGTGATTTGTGTTGATCCCTGTTTTGAACAATATCATACAGTAGCTCATTACTAATTTGGTATTTTATGTATATAATACTCGTAAGAGACATTTTATGATTACACTGTCTTATTTTATGTTTGAATTATTTTCTACACTTGTTTTAATAGGCCGGTTTGAAATCTGTTAAATAGTGAAAAATAACACGACGCTGTAGGCATTGCGGCTAAAAAATAACCCAATGCTTTAAACGTTAATCAATTAATTAATAAAAAGTGCACGTATTAGAATTTGAACAGTGCCAATGCATGCCCAGACATCCCATAAAATTTTCGTTTTTGATTTTTTTTAAGTGTAGGATATATTAATAATAAATTTAATATTTTTTTTTTAAGTATTGGTGTCAACCTTCTGAGCCATAAATTTTGGTAATTTGTTATTTATTATTTATTTGAGTTTAAGTGACCAACCATTATTCAGCTTTGTTTATATTTCTTTTACTTTTTACTTTTTAACAGGTTATTTTCACAGAATCATTTTAATACTTTTATTTTTAGGTTGCTATGAACTTGTATAAAGCAGTTCCAAAAAATCCATATTATTTCTGGGCTGTAATGAGTTACTTAGTGCAGGTAAGATAAAAATCCCAATATATAGCAAGTTTAAAATTTTTTTACATTATGTTTAAAAATATTTCACTTATCAATATGAATTTGCCTAGGAAACTAGATTTTTTGTTCTAGTCTGCAGAAATTTAATTTAGATTATTTGAAAGCTTTTACCATGCCATTTTCAAATTATTTAATTATTTTTAATTGGGTAAACGACCATTTTCACATATATATATATATATATATATATATATATATATATATGTGTGTGTGTGTGTGTG
>JAUZNK010003045.1:0-11126 GCA_035046665.1 Euphysa ruthae | reverse complement strand
CGGTTCTTGATGATAAGACCCTAATGGTCTTCTACGAGGTTTCCGTGCTTTCACTGAAATTATACAGTTAGGTAAATGAGAACAATTTTAAAAGATTATTTTTAGATATATCTTTACAAAAAATTATTTACGTTTTTATTTACACTGTAAATTTTTGTAGCAGAAAATATAAACTTCCATATAAGCCAATTACTATTATTTGAAGAACACAGTTTTCTCTTAGTTCATTGTGACTTAAAATTGAGTTCTGTATCAAAATTTAACTAAGGGTGTATCTGCGAACAACAAATGTGTATTTTAACAACTTTTGAACTATTTATATGAAGCTGTTTTATTTATATGCTAATAATTACTTAGAATTAGATGTAATTTTTTGTGTATTTTAAATTTACCTTTATAAAAATAAAAAAAAAATTAAATTGTTTAACCCCGTCTCACTTGACTTAATGAAGCGGATTATGACAAACCACAAATATATATTTTCATAACGTTCATAAAAACATCTGCGTCTTAACAAAGACTGTTTGTTTATTAATGTCTTTATAATATAATACATTATAAGCATAATAATTTGAAAGAAGTTATAACAAAAATTGCGACAGTCGAATATATGCATAAACGTTTGGCATAAACTGACCGGCAAAATATTTTTAGAAATTATTATACTCTATGACAGGTTTTTTCTTGAATATTTAACATCAATGGTCAGTGAAGTTATAAAGTAGTTGGTGGAAACCGATAACTGACCATTATTTTGACCCTTGCTCTTTCTGATCTTGCAGTTATGCTAAAAAATTATGACTAGATATACTTCTGATTATTTTTCATCTTAGCTATTTGGAGAATATTATCAGGTTCAAAACGTTTAAAACTATTTCTGGAAATTATATTTGTTGTCAGGAAGTCATTTTGGCACTCTCATGTTCTTAAAAATATTGGATTTGAAATTTATTTGTAATTTGTTAAATTTTAATTCTAATTTTATTTTCTATTATTAAATGTCTGGTAGTCCTTTAGTCACAGAAGCTCTATTTTACAATATTTTTAGTATTTCATAATTAAACAATGTCATCCTCTAAAAGTTTGTCTTTCATAAGATAGCTACATTTTTAACAATATTGTTATCCCTATGGTTGGCTATTTGTGAATTTAAGACTTTGCTTACAAAGTGCTTTTTAACTGATTTTTGAGAAAGAAATACAATTATCTTTTAAATATTAGATTACAGTAAATTCATTTTCTGATGTATATTATTTAACTTTGACAGCAAAAGATGCAATCTTTAAATGCATATCTCCTATTTTCATTGATGATATTCACCTGCTAGCAAGGGATATGAAACCATATATAGAAATGGTAAGTTTCATAAATTTCAAGTTTTAATAGTAACTTACTAATGATGAGGTTGAGCGCAATCAACAGCAAATTTTCCAATTAACCTCTAAAAAGCATACAAATTTAATAATCTTTTGGACTAAGACTAGGAATATGAGTGCAATTTGTCTTCAGTTATTACCATTAGCTAGACATTCAATGTATATAAGTGACATTTGTTTTAAATATATATATATATATATTTCTTATCAAAGATTAAATTATTTTTAGCGAGAAAACCGTACGCTCTATTATACATTATTTTTAAATTATGTGTTTAAGGTATAATATAGTTTTATGTTTTTAATTTTTGAGAAAAATTTAAAACAGATATTGGCCTATAGTTCCATAAATTTGTTCCATAAATCTCCCAATCTGAAGATTGCTGTAACCTTAACATAGTTTAATTTTTCAAGGAAAAAGCCTTTATCTAAATATAACTTGAAGACCAATATTGAGGATATTTAGTTTCTTCAAACACATCCATTATTATAACATCATTAACTCCTTTTTGCTTTGTTTAGTTTAACTGATTTATTAGCTATGATAAAATTCATTAGGTAAGCTTGTTGAATTCTAATGCAAAATCAGTTTTTTATAGATAATCTAAATATTTATTCATAACATTAGGAATCGTTTTGGCTAGTTTAGGACCTATAGTTGTAAAAACTGTATAAAATTCATTTACCATTTCATTTTGCTCTGTTAATAATCCGAAAACATGAAAAAAAAAGAACATGTTTCAAAATTTGGAAAAATTTATTTCATTAAAGTAATTGTTATCTGAATCTCTAAAAGTATCCTCGTTCACTTCAAAGGAATTCAAAAAAATGTTTTTGTTATTTAAGAGAGTTATTAACCCTTGTGGTGTAGAACGGTTTTTTTATTTGTGGTCATAGGATACGAAGCAATTTTTGAGTAATAGTTAAAATAATTATCAGTTTCACAAAAATTTTGATAACTTTAGTTCTACTTACTCCTAGGAGGTCAGCGAGGGTTTAAATTAAAGCTTATATTTTAGGAAAAAGTTTTGAAAAAAAAATTTTCACTCACCAAAAATAATCCGAAAAGTATATAATTCTGAAAAAATCTACACTATTGCTATGTTTTTCTTGCAATTTTGAAGTTTATCCTACTGAAAATATATGAAATTGACAAGGCAAAAGATAAGACTCAGACAGATTTGAGATAAATTCAATTGAAAGAAAGGATCAAAATCTCAACATTTCCTTACTAAATAGCGGTATACAAAACCTAGAAAAACTAAATACAAAAAAATGATTTATACAGCTGTATGTTTCAAGAACGTATCAATAAATTTGTCAATATAGTTTTTGTACGAGTAATAAACTTCAAAACAGTTATCTACACCAAAGTGCCACTTAAAAATATAACTTTCAGCATATTTGTTTTTGATATAATACGGTCCAAAACCTCATCTGAAGAAATTAAAGACAAAAAATAAAATTCATTTACATCTTCAGGTATATCAGTAAGAATATTATCCGATAAAAAAACACACAAATATCTATATCTCCATCAACCCAATCTGCTTCATCCCAACCAGTAGGAGAATTTGATTTTTGTCAGTTTTTTTTTCTTTTTGGAGAAGGAGCATCTTTTTTTTTCATTAGGGTTTTCAGGAGCCGGATCAATGTTTATATCCAGCTCTGCATCTATGATGTCTTTATCAACAAATCCTATATTTTCATTGTAAGCAGAATATATGTATTTTATTAATATTTATCGAAAGAAATTATTGCCCAATCACTATATAGTATATTTTCATGAATTAGAATGATAATTTATGCTTCCTGTAGTTCATAATTGCCTAGAGAGCAGGTGAACATATTATCTTGTCTTTGGACGGGATTCGTCTAAATTTACCAAAATAAAAACCCATCTACAGATAGGATCCGCACCACTAGGTTAATATGATCTTAATTAAATAAATCTTTTAAAAGTGAAATTCATTTTTTTAATAAAAATCCTGACATTATCTCTCCTTTGAGCATATTGATCTTGTTTTAAATATTTGATCAATCAATTATAAATAATCTTTGCATAATTTCTGTCTTACGCTCTATCTTTTCTTGTTCAAATAAAAACTTTTTTTGCTTTAAATTTAATTCAGAGAATTATTCATCGTATACAAATACTATTTTCTCGTAATTTTCTCTCCCAGAATTTTTCTAAAATAACCAGACTTTGTTAAATTTGTCATAGTTGTTCTCTTCTGTTTTTTTTTTTTGTTTTTTTTTATTAACAACTTTGATGACAAAATTGTCTCTTCCATGGGCTTTCTCAGTAGGAAAATTCATTTTGATTCCTATATAACGTTTTATAATTTCTTTCAGTTTTAACTCGGTATCTTTCCATGCCTCTCTTTCATCTTTGTCGATTCTGTTAATATTCAAGTTATTTCTGTGACTGCGATCTTCAAATTCAGTGAGTTTCTTTTCAATTCCTGACAGTATTGAGCCTTTAATCTTTTATTAGGTATGATGCTGTTTTACTAGTTTACATAATATGTCAATATTTGATTATTTGTTATACTAATTCAGTTCCTTTATTTATGTAGTTGTTTAAAATATCTATCTCCTTTTAATAGATAAGGTAACGTGGGTGCCAAAGGTTTGGGAGGTGTGATAGGGCTTGCTTGGTTTAAGGAATTTTTTGGGTAAAGGCTGCATGAGTTTTCATGTATTGTTATCTTGTAAAGAATAAAGGTATTAAATAATTTCTTAAAAATTGAAAGTCAGCAGCATGACGGTGACATAATATTTTAGAAAATTGTCTCATAATAATATAGTTCATTAAATATTCCTTTAAATCCTATTTGGATTAAGAGTTGAAGAAATTCTCATGTGAATTACTATACGCTAATACTGTCCTATAAGGATAACTTCTTTATCTGCATATTTCTTACACTAAATTGAATTATGAAAGAGATATAAATTGAAATATATCATAGATGAATTCGTGAAAAAGACATTTAAAAAAATGTTCATCAATAGATATTAATTAGCAAAATAAATCTGCATGAGCTGTAGCTATTATTCTTTGAGATATTTTGTACATAAAGCACGATGATATGGTGATAATTAATAAAATTAACAGATATGCAAATTACTAAAAATAATTTATAGGCATTTTTAGGCGAAACTAAACAAAATGTCATTTTATAAGATATTTAAACCTTTCAAATGAATATATTTTCTAGTCGTATTTTTTTTAAATCATAGCAAATAATTTTTGAAATACTACCAGAAAGCTTAAATGATTAAATGTTTTTCCTTTTCTTTTTAAAAATTAATTAAACAAATTTAAAGTTAAAATGGTGTGTTGACTTTATAAAAAAAGGACTGAAATTGTCATTATAAAGTTGTTATTTTTTTGGCTAATGCATATTTTTCTAATTTTTGTCCCAGGTAATTTTTGGGTATTTGTTGTTGCTTAATTATGGGAAATTACAGTGAGTATCTAATATAAAAATAATACCTGGTGTTTTTCTATAGGGTTTACAACAAGGTTACGAGATATGTATTTTGGAACCTAAAACTTCATGGGCATGGATTCCAGAAGAACTGGTCAGGTGCCATTTACTTTTTGATTTTTACGTATTTTGCCTAAACAAGTTTCAATTGTTAAATTATTTAATAGGGTTTTCCCCTAAGGTGTCTGCTCTTTGCTGAAGGAATTCAAGAAAATCTATAAATATAAGTAAAAACAATGATAATTTATATTTATTATTAGTTATAAATCAATAATGTATGCAATTTGCTTGGTTTTAATTTCCTGATGTCACAAAATATTTTTAAGGCTTGTAATTGTTTTATTTTATATTTGCCCCTCAAATATTCGGCTCACTTATGAAAATTACGATAATCACTCCAAATGCCATATCTGAAAAAATTAAGTTTTAGAATATTAATCAATCCTAAATTAATCTCTTACAGAAAAAATTTGGAAGGTGTGTCAGAATCACAAATAGCAAAGATGCTTTCAAAATACGAAAGAAATTTAACTATACAAGGTATTTTGTCTTGCGAGGATCGTACCAAATATGTAAGTATTTTGAATAACAAACATAACTTGATTCAAATTAATGAGGATCCATCTTAAGGCTTCTTTTGTTTAATATATTCATTACTGACATCTTTTTCCCATCTTAAAACAGTTGTCTAATTTTGCTAATGATAGTACTATTTATGCGTGCTGAACCTTTTTTTTAAAGTGTTTGCGATTGTTTAAATAATTACTTATGTTTCTTAAAAGAATTATTAAATTCAGCGAAATCCCAGTCAATTTTTTTAGGAAGAGGTATGTGCCTAATGATTTTTCAATTTGTGCTGGTCAGCAGAAAATTTCTGAGAAAGTAGAGTCATTAGAGTCATTATTAGATCTAGTTTGTGAATATGCAAGTATTAAAACATGGGTCCTGCTAAGAATTAGGCATGCATTTAGCATCTATCAGGCTAAAGGTATTTAAGTATCTATATTATGTCTTCTTTCTTTTTACTGTCCTTTAATTTTAATGTGTTTTGATAAACCTAGTATGATTTCATAAACCCATAAACAGGCATTGTGTGCTGTCTTGTGTTTTCTGATTTATTAGTGCTATATAAAGAATGCAGCATCCATACTTTTAATGACTGAGGCTTACAAAACTGTAAATCAGGTAAACCCTAAACTGCTCATGGAATTATTTTGATTTAATAACATAACTTATGATCTGTGGACCAAATCACTTCTTAAACTACCTTGTTTGGAAAAAGTTTTCCTTGTTTGGAAAATTTTTCTTATGAGTTCCAAAGTTTTACCACTTTGACAAAGCAAATTGAGGTGTTAAGTGGATATTTTTGTGCTTGTGCTTGCTGGAAGTAGTTTTATTTTTAAAATATATAACTTTTTAAGTTTTTTTTATATTTACTTTTTAAAATTTGTTAGTTTGTATTAGCCATAAACCATAATTTTTGTTATGTTTCTTGTGCAATGTTCGTGTTATTGTTAAACATATCATTGAATTGAATTTAGATTTCACCTAATTTACAACCTAAATCATTCATGCGAAAAAAAAAAATCATGTGATAACAAATTTTCCTAAGGCCTCCAAATAGATTCCTTTTGATGTAGCTTTTCAACAATTAACTCATGTTTTGATACCAAATACATTTCTGTGGGTATCTCACTCAAATTGATAATCTGATGAGCATATGTCCTTGTGGATTCAGTAAACCTACCTTAATAAGAATACAACTTAATGAGAATACTACAATTCATTTCAAGTTATAAAATCATAATCCATAATACCACATAATCTTAATGAGCATTTCTATCATTGTTTGGTGATTCAGTCAACTAATCATTATTTAAAAAAAATAAAATAAACTTAAACGGTTTGGCTTATTTAAACTATACTTTTGTTTTCAGTGTTATATTTTGTTTGCTGCTTAGATTTTAACACTTCATAATTATAATCAAATATATTTCTGAATGACAAAATTAAAATTAGAGTTTAAATAGTTTGAAATTCAATAAAATCATCCAACCACCAACTTTTGAATTTCGCCTTTGTTTTGTGGTATGTTAGCTTAAATTATAGTTTGTATAATTTTTTTTAGGATATTAAAGAAGAAGGAATGGTTACAAACAGTGGAGTAAATTGTGCAGAATCTAGGGGTATGCCCATGCATGAAAATAATGAAGAGAAAAATATAACAAACATAAATAATTTTGTAAGTTGTGAAGATACGAATGATAAAAAATATCTTTTAGAGAATCCCCCAAAAAAGAAGAATTTATGTCAGCGTTTTGTAGAACTTTTTGTGGGGGAAAAACCTATAGATGAACATGATAATGACTTAAAAGGTAAATAATTTTTGTTTTTTCAAGTGATGTTTGAAATTTTGCATGAAAGCTTACTTCAAAGAATTTTTTTTTACTAGACCTATGCTAGTTTTATCTTTTGAAAGGGGTTGACAAATAGATTCCAAATGTAGTAATAAATTCATTAACCATGAAACACATGTAATGACCTTTGTGGTGCTCTTGGGGATCAGTTTGTGGTGCTCTTGGGGATCAGTTTTGTCATAAAAGTTTTCAAATTAATGTTTATTTTTTTTTTTTTGAACAACTTACCGTGAAACACATATGCGAACGTGATCAAACAAAATTTTTTTACATTACCCTCCTTTAGCTTAAAATTTTTTATCATCTTGCTGTAAAAAATTTTTTTTGGGATGTAGATATTATTTATTTAATAATTATGGTAGATTAAAGAGAAGATACACGACTTTTTACTCCCTGCCGAGGAAATAAAAATACCAACACGTGGAGAATTGCAGGCAGATAAAAATAAAAAGTTTTAGAAATTAACTAAACATATTTACAATGATAGGTTAAATGATTTCTTTGTTTAATTGTTTTGATATAATCTCCTGTGTGCACAGTTAAAAGTAATTTTTTTTTGAAAAATATTCTTTGGTCTAATTAGTGAGTGACATTTTTTTTGTTTTGACTGGATTCCCCAAAATAGGGCACATTTGCATTACCCTGATTTTTTACCTCTAATGTTGCTATAATATTTTTTTCACGGGTGGTCTCGAAAAACGGCTTTTCGAACCAAAGTTCTATGCTAATCACCATTTTCTATTATGCCTAACAGGGACAGTCTATGAGTGATTTGATTTTAGATTTGTAACATTGAAACATCTTTTCTATAGGAATATTTTTAAAGAATTAAAACAGAATAATAGTGTCAGTCAATATTCAAGAACTAAAAGCGTAAGAACTTACTGGGTCTCAAGTTTACTTAATTTAAAAATTTTTTTCATGGAAGTTTGAAGGAAGTTCATAGATATAATTTTGATACTTTTAATTTCAATGAACACCATACAAACGATGTTTTGTTTTCCTTTAATTGAAAGTACCAATAATTATGCAAAAAAATAAGAAAATGTGAGCCTAATATAACTATAATACTTTTTTTATATAAAATCTATTTGTAGGAAACCAAGTCAGAAACTTATAAAGAAATCTTAAGGATATTTATGATACTTTGATATTTTCGAAAGAGAATGATCTTAATCTAAATTGAAAATCTAAAGTTTTAAACGAAAATATAACTCAAGCAAAATCCGGAGAAGCCAAAGTATTAAGTCACTTGCTTGGTTTTTAGTGAATAAGTTAGGTGCAAATGTTAAGAACAATGAATCAGTTGGAATTTATGTGTGTTTATAACAAACTAGTACTAGAATAATAATATATTTACTGTTATCTATAAATATATTTCCTGGTAAAAAAGCAGGATCCCCTTTTTTTAACAAAATTTAGTGAAATTAATAATTTCTATGAAAAATCATTCCACCAAAAGTTTTGTCCTGTATAAATTTCTTTGTAATTCTTAAGTAAAGTAATAGATATTTACTATTGCTTGAACTTTTTTTTCATGTTTGCGAAGAAACTCTACAGGCCCCCTTTAAATTTCATCGTGGTTCTAAAACTAAATTCAAAGCGATTTAGTTTAAACGATTAAATTTAGAATTACATTTTCTTCAGTTTCATTTTTTTCACAATTCATAAAAATTGTTTTAATTGATGTGACTCATTTTTTTTTTTTTTTTAATAACACGATTTATTCTTTTCTTATAATTTTGATAAATCTTATCCACACTCGTGATAAATGAATTTCATTTAATTGATAACTCTGATACAAGGCTTGTTAAACGCAAAAAAAAATTTTTATTATGCTATTTGATTATAATATTTATGCATTAAATAAAAGTTGTAATATCTTGATATATATAGACAGTGGGTAAATCTTGCATTATTTTTTACACTTAGATATGATGTAAGGAATAATTATATTTGATGATTATATTTTTAAAAGTGAGGGATTGAAAGTATCTTTGATCATGTATTTTATAATGAATTAAGGTATAAATATAATTAGTATTCGGGTCAAATTGAAAAGGTGTAAACCATGACCAATGACCAAAATCAAAAATGTATTTTGTCCCACATAGCTGACGTAGAAGGATCATATTTTATGTTTCAATCATAAATTTTACAAAAAATAAAGTTTTCCTACAAATGGCCGCCTTATAAATATGTACATCCAAAATCTCTTTTTTTTAGGGACGGAAATGGGGATTTTCAATCCTTTCAAAATACATTTAGAAATTAGATCTTTTTGAAGTGTTTAGCATGAGCTTGGATATCAACATTTTTTGAGAATTCCAACAACTTGGCAGAATAATTAAAAGTGCAATATTTTCCGTCTCTGAAATTTTTAGGTAGATTTGTTTTTGCTGGCTGAGCAAATTTTATTGAAAATTGTTTAAATTTTCTGAATCTGCAATTTTTTGTGTTTAATTGAGGACCTAAATTCTTTTTACTCTCAGACGTTGGAATTTTACAGTTTTTTAATAGTCCAAAATTTTTTCCATCCCTGAAAATTTTATTTCCCGTCCCTGAAAAAAAAAAGTCTTATCATGACGACTAAATGATTACCGTGTGGAGTTGGCACAGTGGTAAGACATTTGACTCCGGATCGAAAGGTTACGAGTTCGACTTCCATCTCTGGCGGAAATTTATTTCCATTTAATCACTGAGTTTCTGAGCAAAACTCATTGCGAAATGCAACGCTAGCTCAAATTGGTCAGGTGGTTTGGTTGAGCGAATTTCATAGAGGCAAATGGGCGTTCTAAGTATTCCAAGACTCGCCACGTGGGCCCATCTGGAAATATTGTCTCAGCAATTTGTTGGTTCCCCCCCGTTAAATATAACATTCTCATTCTCTCACCAGAATTTACCCCAGCCTTACAATTTTCTAAACAGCTGTAACTATCTTGTTCCAAGGAAACCTTAATGTCCTCCCTATCTTCAGCCAGTATAAATGTATGAGTATTTTATTTTACCCGAAACCCTGTTCTGTTAATTGAGATACTAAATTCAGTGGGTGGGCAATTGAGTCCCAAACACAACTACAATAAAGGACACAACTTTTGTCATTCAAATGACCGTGGTTGCACTGATTCTCAAAGTCTATAAAGAAGCCAATCTAAAAATATTCTAAACATGTATATATATATTCTTTATTTTGCCACAAATATGAAAATTGGGGATCAAACTCCAAATTTTTCAGGATATTTATTGCAAGATAAACTTTCCAAAAAACGTTGTGACAAAAAGTTCCAATGATATCTCAAAGTCTGTTATTGCTTAAGCCAATCTAAAAATATTCACAAATGTTTATATTTTGGCTTATTTACTCAATATATATTTGTTCTCATTTATTGTTTCGTAATTTTGGTTAATGTTGGTTCTTTTCAGTACTGTTAATACGTTAATACTCTGACATCTGTATTCAGACTCTAGTAGGTAAATTCAAGGCTAACTCTGATATAGCAATATTGTATAGATATAACAAATTGTTCAGAAACAACTCCATGCATGCTAATCCTGCAAAATTTCAGTTTTTGATCATCGGAAATAGAGGTAGGACAGAAATGGATATTTTATTAGATGGGATAACTATTCAAAATACTGATACAGTTAAACTTCTTGGCATTACTCTTGATAGTAGACTAAGTTTCCTACCTCAAGCAGAAATTATGTGTGAAGCTGTAAATCGCCGAACAAATGCTTTAAATAGGATTCGTTCTGGTTTAGATATTGAAAAGGCCACTAGATTGGGGAATTCTTTTATCCTCTCTATATTTAATTATTGTCCCTTAATTTGGATGTTT
>JAUZNK010003044.1:0-11128 GCA_035046665.1 Euphysa ruthae | reverse complement strand
TTTTTTTTTTTTGTTTTTTTTTTTTTTTTTTTTTTTTTTTTTGCGAATTGACGAACAACATGTTGTTTCCTATCATCTGTCACAAAGGCAATTTGTTTAGATAATTATTTATTAATCAAAGAATCAAGAAAGTCAGAAAAACCTTGTCTTTATTATTACCTTGTCTTTAAATCTGGAGAATTAAACTGAAAATTTGAGTTCAGCCAGCGAGAATTTTTTTATTATAATATGGAACCAAAATATCCAAAAAGAATGAACGCAAAAAGGAAGCACTTCTTTTAGAAAGAAAAAAATATCGATTTCCACCAGAACTGTTACAGAAATAATGATATCTATGTTTTAGAAAAGCAGTTATTCAATTAGTTTTAGAGTGTGTCCCCGGAAATAATAACGCAAAAACTACATCGGTTATTTCTTGTTGCTAATGATCTCCAATGGACACCAGAGAGACATATGAGTTATGTGCAGTTCAAATCCTTTGAATTCACAAAATTTTTAACCAATATACACTAGTTATCATAACGACAAATTGAGGAGCATATACAAGGATTGAGTATTATAAGAAACTACTAAATAATTTTGAGTTCCCGACACATTCTATAAAACTACTACTTAATGAATGCATATAAAAATCGTGGTAATATATTTTGATTCCTTGTTTTTAACTCTTTTTTTGTCGTTTTATACTTGCTTGCGATATTGGAGTTATAAACAAGATATTCGTATTAACTTCTTTAGGAAGCAAATTTGTTTTCACTTTGTTAGATCTAATATATGTTGAAATTGTTGTTATGTTATGGTTTCAGTTAAAATCAACTTATCTCTGCTACATCTTGGCTGCACAGCTAAATCAACTAATCTCTGCTAGTTTTTCATTACACTGCCAAAATCTTTCTAACTTGGAAAAATGCTGAATAAAAATAAATGGCAAATTCTAATTTATATTCAAAAATTTATATTTAAAAATTTAACCATTGCGAAATTAAGGGCTTGATCCCATAAGGATATCATTTTATCTTACTTTTATTTTTGGCTTTTTCCCCATAAAGCCTAACGAAAGTTTAAATCGTGATTTAACGAATGCCACATGTGCTTTTCTGTGAATTTTAATATTCCATTCACGACAAAGTAAACCTATTATTTTACGTTAGGAGTTACTAAACCGATATATATTTTTATAATAAAATGATACCAAATATTTAAAACTAAATACACCAAGATGAAGCGCCATAGATCTTGTTGGTTTAGTATCTTGAATGGTTTATCAAAACTAAAGCACGAACATGATCTTTATTCCAAACTCTAATTTTTCTTTTTAGCAAACGAGTGTTCACATATTTTTTAGGGAAAGTATTACAAAATACTTGTCCATAGCAGTATGAAATATAGATTTTGGAAATTTAAAAAAATTTTTGTTTAGAAATTTAAAGGTTGTATGGTTCTGGCTAAGTTTTTTTTTCAGTTAGAAAAGAACTTTCGGACTTACAGGATTTAAAAACTTGCACAGGGGCGCAGCATCTGGTATGGTTTTTCCCACTGTTTCTGATTTTTTTTGTCAAGTAATGATTTTTCAATTCATATTTACATTTTAGAAATAAGTTAATTTTCGACAGTAAGCGCCACCCATATCCTACCCCTAAGACAAATAAGTTTCTTATGGAATAGTCACCGAAGTCGCAATCATCTAGAGCATCAATTCAACTTTTAAAAAATTCTGAGCCTTCGAAGGTATTCTTTCACAATGCATTCACTTCATGAAACATGTTTAACGTTTAGTTTTGTGTCGGGTTTGTTTTGCTCGGTTTTGGTCCTTCTGAAGAGAATAATAAATATACTGTAACTAAAGGTAAGAAACGTCAGGTTACGGTCAAATCGAGTTTCAAGTGCATTCTCTCTTTTATTAGGGGTTTCCAACATAAACGAAGAAGAAGAGCAAGAAGAATGAAAGTATATTAGCACTTTGTATTTTGATTTTGGTTTAACTGTAGCCTTAAAATATTATGTTTTATTTTGTTTTTTTTAAAGAATACATGTAATATTTGCACGAAAATTTCTGGGAGAGAAAAATCTAATTTCCAATGATGTATCTTCTCATTGAAAACAAGAGCTAACTTTTCATTGATTGGTGATTTTTTATCTTTGTTTATTTGAATCATACAGCAAGGAATTAACCCATTATTTATTCTTTATAGCCCAATTTTTTCTTCTTGGTTTTTTGTTTTATTTAATCATACATAATGGAGTGAAAAAAACGATCTTTTCTTTTCATTTGCCCTCGTATTTATATAAACGTGTAATTTTCAGCGCTGTTATCAACAGCAAGTAAAAAAAGTTGAATTCTTTTTTTTATAACACAGACTGTGCATATGGATTCTTCGTTTTTGATTTAGGTATTTTTGACATTTTTATAACATCTTTTTATTGTTTATCTTTCCATTTTTACTATTTAAAGGAATAGTTTTTTTCTGAAGGCTCCCTTTTAGTGTTTCTGGCTCAGTGTGATATAACGCATCGTAAACGTTCTTCGCTTTAGTAGCTATGGGGGAAAAACGATCTAAAGCGAATTGTTGCTGCTAAGTGTTTGCTAAACTTCGCTGATGTGCCCTATAATAAGAAACTAAGTGGAACACTAGTAATGGAAAATTCGGTTACGTCAACGTCGATGGTACAAGTGGTTGAGAGTTCAGTTACTTCTCTGTCATTACTTTCTGCTGTTGAAGTTTCAATTGTTTTCAAGTCTGAAAATGCAATTGTTTCTGAGCCAAGAAAAAAGTCCACTAACATTGCTAAGCTGACTCCAATACACCAATTGTTTCAACAATAACAAGCGATTCAACCGTGATTGGTTCGAGAATGATGATTGGAAAGATTGGTTACGTTAGGATCATAAAAGGATTTGGCTTATTGTGCATCTCAAATAATAATGCTTACAAAACATTTATCTCGAATTCTTTACAAACTAAGCAGATGCAGGGGGAAACAACAGAGGTTTTGAAAAGCACTTCCGATCTGAAGCTCACCAAGATGCATACGAACGTCTATACACAACACTTAGCGTTTGCAGTGACATCTCCGCTCAGCTACATGCCGCATTTAATGAAGGGATCGATGAGAAGAAAACATTTTTAACTTGTTAAAATTACTTTCAAACTTAATAAGATTTTTGGCAAGGCAAGCTCTTAATCCGAGGGGCGTGCAAGAGGAGGAGTGTCTAGAATTGTATCTTTTCCGAGAAAAAGATAATGAAAGACCCAAAGCTTGGAGAACAGAGAAGAAAACTGGCAAATATGTGTACAATACGATGTAAAATTAAATTATGTGATGGCACTGAAAATCCTTAGAGAGTTCGCCTAAAACCTTTTAGATACCGATTTTTACTATGATGTGTGACGAGGCGACTGACGTTAAAAATGTGTCTGAGCTTGTTGTGCGTTTGCGTTGGGTTGACGACAATCTATGTTCTCACGACGAGTTCATCGGCCTTAAAAACATTTTTAACATCGATGCAGATTTTATATTGCGCGAATTTAATGTCGTGCTGCTTTGGATGAACCTGTGATTGGACAAATGTAGAGGCCAGTTTTAAAATGGTTGTTCAACTATGTCCGGTGCCAAAATTGAGATGGCCGTAAAAATCAAAATCAATGATAATTGTACACTATACACCCATTGCAACACTATACACCCATTGCAACACTATACACCCATTGCAACGACTACCCCATCCACATTAACTAAAAAAGTCAATTCTTATTTACAGGACACTCGCAATTTCTTAAGGAAAATTAGCGCTTTTCTTTTCTTTCAGAAGATCTTCTTTTATGCAATATCAACTTTGTAGTTCACTATTCTAACATCCCACATGTAGAAGGTTTCGAAGCGATTAAAGAAGCTTTAAACAAGCGTGAGGACAAAGTTGTTTCCACGGAGACCCTCTTGGATTTGGCGAAATATGCTCTCAAAAACAACCATTTCGAGCATAATAATCGGGAGTTAAAGTTTGATAGGGGGTTTAATTTTTTCAACGTACTATCTTTAAGACAATGCAAAACCTGCAAAAACCGATATGTGGGTAGAAAATTTAATATCAATCTAGCCTGTTACAGGAAGCCTAGTCTTAACAAAACTGTTCCACAAATATCTTTCCACAAGCACTTCAATCAAACAGGTCATAATACCATGGAGGGCTGGGAATCTATCAAGGTTGAGTCACTACTACCATACTCAGTTGTAATTAATTACACCATATTGCGTTGTTTAACCAGAGATCTTTTCAAGTTACCCACATTAGTTTGATACCCTTGGCAATATATGCTAACTAGGTTGAATACTTATAAAAATAATAGTACGTGGATAGAGGAGTTAAATGTTTTTTTTCTTGAGGATCGGCTATGAGGGTTGCTCTCAGGGAAAAATAGGAAACTATTTATAAATGTACTGTTATAAAGGTTTAAGTTTAACAACCAATCAAAATAAAATTTACATACACATTTAATAGTTTAAACCTATAATCAAATTTGGATTAGAATTTCAAAAATTATTTTATTTTTTATGAAAGCAAAAAAACCAGCGTTGTGAACTTTGCAGCTGGAACTCATTTGACAACGCGAAAAATTCTATAGTATTTTGCTGAATCAGCATATTTTTGAGCCAAAATTTGCGACAAAATTCGTGCCTATTTTTTCATATTTTGTCTCCCCATTTCTTTATTAATAATACTTGAACAGTAGAGAATAACTAAATCGAGACAATATCCACAGATAATAACGTTTTTAAAAAGGAATCATTAAAATTCCATCCCATTGGAATTTAACCATCATATTGTTTTAATATTTAGTTTCTTGTTGCTGCATACTGTAAGCTAAATTTAAATTTACTTTAAATTGAAATATATTTTTAAATTAAAAACAATATTTTTATTGTACTATGTATGTGGTATACCATAAAATTTTTTTTTTTTTTTTTTTTTTTTGTATAAACTAATTTCAATACTGTCGAAAGAAAATTTATTTCTATAAAGCTACAGCTTTATTGTATATTAATCACTGGTAGTGTAAGAAAATTTGTTCCTTGTTAAACTCTGTTGCAGTCTTCTTCTATCATCAATTACCATATACCACTTTTAACTTTGGCTTGCCATGCTTTCGTAAACCTTTATATATTGCTATTATAACTAATTTTTCGTATAGCTTTTGGCAAAATAAATAAACGATGGAAACGGCGTAATAAAAATTCTTCAAAAGCAGATTAGTGATCTCAAAACGTCGATTTTAACGACGATAAAAGCAAATTGCGAAAAGGTTTACTTAAAAAATGCAGATTACGCATAAAAGCGATTAATGTATAATGAGTTTTTTTCAAACCCCCCGATATCTAAGTAAATAAAAGCATCGCAAAAAGCGTAATGCATATTTTTAAATAGATTTGAATTAATTTAAAAGCAGTCAGTATAAAAGATATGTCATTTTTAAGCGGTATAAGACAATAAAGATCTTAATGGAACAAATAACTGCTTTATACAAATAATTCTGCACGCTTAAAAGAGCCTTTTTTTGTGAAATCTGAATTTTGAATAAGAGTATTAGCGAGAATTTTGTTTTTGCTTATCATGAATAATATCCTTTAAACTCATCCATCGTTTCTTTTAAAAAAGAAATTAATTGGCGTGAAAAGCAACTTATTTATATATATTCAAACAGTTATGTAACTGAAACTGTACTCCTGATTTATTACATTTCTACAATGGAATACCCACATCACCCGCTGAACACATGTACCCACAAGGCAAATAAAAATTTTTGATGATGGTTTCATCTCTCTAAAAAAACTAAATAGTACAAAGAACAAACAGATTTAATTGTCTTATGCAATCTATAATTGAGTGCACCAGGCCTTGTATTTTGAGAAGCCATTAGTAAATACTTAAAACTCACGTCCCATTAGTGCTGGGACCAAAAAAATGTTTTTGATATTTACATCCCTTGTAGTTGCTGTTTAAAGCATCAAAGAGATGTTTTAAAAACCAGTGAAAAGTGAGATTATATTCAGATATTAGAAAATAAATATACTTTATATTTAACTTGTAATACTGAGCAGACAAACACTTTTTTTCTATAAGAAATCGGTTTCTAAGAAACTAGTACTGGTATACCTTAAAAATTAAAAAAATCTGACTACTGAGAACCTGTAGGTTTAGAAACTTCTCAAACCGGACCGATAAACTGGGTAACTGGAGGTTTCGCTCGCGGAGGTTTTTTATTACGCTATATTCATTTTTGCAGCTCAAAAATGCTTTTCTCTGTCCATCTATCTACAGGTCTCGTTGGTTTAAAATTTGAGAAAATTTTATGCAAGGGTCTTCTCTGATTATTCTATTTAGCCATTTACCTCTTACCTTCATTAATTTAAAGAGTATACCTAACTAAAAAACACCAATAGAATTTCAGTGGTATATGTTCACTGAAACACTTAAATAACGGAATGAAAGTTTATCACTGTTAAGGAGATTCTTCCAATAAACTTCTTTACACAGCTCAAAAATAATCTTAGTGTAAAAATATATTTTTTTTTCATGGGTAATGTAGAAAGCGAGTTTGATTCTTAACAACAACATAAGAAAAATAGACACGTGGTCAGTTGTCGGGCAGCCGTATCTATCTATTGTTTTTGCTCTCAAAAACAAAAACATGGTTAAAAAAAGCCAACTGTGGTCCAGTGGGTTCATCAAAATATCAAAAAATAGCTTTTAACAAAACTACAGCAGATGAAAACATTGATTTTGTTATTTCAGCATTGAAATCGAATAATTTGCTTGATGATGAACAGTTTTTGAGCGACAAAGATGCTCTTCTCGTTGAGATTGAGAGCCAAAACAACTCCAGTAGTAAATTTTCTTGTGCTCAATGCCCAAAAGAATGAAATTCGGAAAGATCGCTCAAGCTTCACATACTATAAAACATACTGCCAAAAATATTGATGTTGCATTGTGTGTTTAAAAGATGATTTTTAGTCTTCCATTGAAAAAAGTGTAAAATCGATTAGTGGCGAATTGTGTTATCCAGCTACTCTCGAGTCCCGAATAATTGGGGGTTGGAGTAATCCAAGGGGTTGGTTTTTTTCGAAAAATTCCTTTAAATTATAAAATAGCTAAGTAAACACGAGAATGTTGAGGAAAAATTGTACTCATGTACACAAAGTTTAACAAAGAAAAGCCTAATTAAATAGTGTTTCGAATATAGTTTCTATTTTCATCACTCTCTTGCGCATCAGAGTCTCTTGTTTCGTTTTCACTTTTTGCTTGCTTGATTTTCTTCAAACTTCTTTTAGCATCAAAAAATGCTGCGTGTGGCTTAAATAATGTTGACGTCTCGTATTTATCAAAGACTTTCTTGATAGCGTCGAAAAAGCGGGCGTCTTTGTTAATATTTTCGTTGCCACAAATATCGGCAAGGAAGGTAAGTTGACTTAGATTCACGGCAATATTTTTTTCTGCCGTCTGCACTTCAGGTGCCTCTTGTGTGCTGGCCTCTTCAAGTTGATTGTCATCAACACCACTCTCGCCCTCTGTTTCTGTCACTTTCTGTTCATCCTGCTCAATAAACACATCATCAATTGAAAAATCAAATAGTTCGGCTACTTCAACGTTTTTTCTTCTTATATCTTTTGGTGGAATAATACTTTTGACAACTTACTGCATTTTATCAGGAGGATGCTTTTGTATTACTTTCTTTCGAAATATTTTCCTTGCACTGCCAATAAGAGCAAATAGCTTGTCACTTACTAGATAGTCCTTAGAACTATATAATTTTTAGTGACGAACACCTCTTTGAAAACTTCGGTAAAGTTTATATCGACCTTTCTCGAAGCTTTAACACTCATATTGGTCATTTCCTTTATTGCCGGCGATGGAACTTTTTTTACATCCGCCTAAAATTTTTCCATCATTAATTTCATCTCCAAATCACGGCAGTTTTTTCTCAAGTTACGATGCAAGTGGGTATCATTTGATTGAATGAACCCAGTTGTTCTACCGCCCATGATAAACAGGTTGTATTCACGTTGAAATAACGCTGGTCGAACGTGTGGGTGTACTGCAGATTCGTTGAGTACATAGATGGCACAATACTTAAATTGAGGGAGGTTATTTATCGTTTCAACAGCCTACCTAGCTGTACCATCCACTTGGAGACCATGGAATTTGATATCCTCTGCAGTGTTGACTTTGTGCGAGTCATTTTACCCTTAAAAACAAATTCCAGTATACAGAACTTTGAATCAAAACTGACTTGAGCAAACACTGTGGTTCTCTCCTAAGAAAGCAAGTGGTTTTATTTCACAAATATTTCCTCAACTTTCAATGTCTTCTGATTGAAGATTTCATTTCGCTGCAACGGTATCTGGTTTCAATTCATAATAGGTGGGTCTACACCGTATTTTCTCAATAAAACACCTGCAAATAAGTTAATAGTTAATGACATATTTCATCAAGACATCAAAAAAATTACTCGAAATTTCTAAAATTCCAGCAGCTTTTCAGGATAAACAGTGTAGCCAACCTAAGCTCAAAATGTAAGCTCAAAATAGGTTCAAACTGGACAAAATTTGTAAAAAAACATGTTTGGTCTCATTAGAAGCGCAATATTATGTGCTTTTTCCACGAAAAAATCTTCCAAATCCTTTTTGGGCAAAAAAAGTTAAGTGAATTTGAACTGAAGGCTCTGAAAATGACTTTGAAATGGTAACACAAACTGTTGCTTTATTATCGTCCATAACTTATTTTTTCTCTATTCTTATGGCATAACGTCTTATGTATAAGGTTTAAGTTGATAATTCGAAAAAAAGAAAAAATTCAGGGGAGTGAAAAAAATAAAAATAGCAGATTTTTAGCTCAAAAACGCTATTTATTGTTATTCTTACAAAATTCCATCTACTTCATGCAGGATTTTTCTAAAAAAATTAAAAATCGTATTCCGTTTTAAAGTAGGTTTTACTTTAGGTGTTTAGGAAATATTCTGCGGACTACAAAAATTAATAACATAATTTATACAACCTTTGATAAACATTAAACATTCGGGTAGAAAAATAAAAAAATAGCTAACTTATTAAAGTTTTGTCGAAAATATTGCCTTTATTACTATCCTCATCTGAATCGTCACCTGCCATTTCCGTTTGGTTGTTGCAATTGGATCCATGGCACTGACCACAAGAACTCTTGCATTTGATATCATGTCGTTTATATTGGTATGCATTTCCACCGGGACTTTTGTGTTTATGCTGCAGTTGCATCTTATTAGACTGAGATGCTCTCCGCAGCTGCTACCTAGAAATGGTATTTAGTAAACTCTATTACAAGAACCATATGATATGAGTTGATCGCAAGTATTTTTGCATTTAATCTTCTTAGGATATACACACAGCCAAAATACTACAATACCTTCACCTACCTTATCTTTCATGATGGGAGCTACAATATCTCCTCCAATTCTCCATCGCTATTCAGTGATTGGAGAAACGTCAACATCTTGCCATCGCATTAGTTGAAGATAGACTCCTGTATGAATGGTATTTGAAGGCTTCTGCTGTCGGTGGTAGCCTTTCGGGTTGGATGACTTTTTTCACTGACATCGCCATTTACATGTACTTTTGCTTTCACACCAGACCTTAAGGGAAGGGATTTTGGCGCGAAGAAATTTTGGCAGATCATTTTGGCGGGAATACCTTCAGCGGTTTACATAAAAATTCAAATTTGGCTGTATAACAACACGCATATGATGTTTGTAATGATTCCATTTCATCATCAATTAAGAAATTGAACGCCTTCCTTTCGAAATCTTCTCTGCACTCATCTTCCCAATCGTAACCTTCGTCGTCGGCTTCGTTTTGCTCATTGACATAATCACTTATCATTTCTGGCTCTGGCATCTCTAAATCACTATTTGGTGTGTGTGTGGTATGTGATATGGGCAATGGAGAGATATTTTGAAATGGGTCGACTGGTGGTAGTTTAGCAGAGCCACCTTGTACCACACCGAAGCTTTCCAACCATTTAGAATAATTTGGATAAATTTTTCCATTGACCTATGGTCATAAAATCCAGTAAGCATTGGTTTAGCTATAGTTAGAGGAAATTCCCGCGATTGCTACCGACTTTGAATCCTTCTTAACCAAAGTATTGTGGGAAACAAGAATGTATTTAAGTGAAGTTTGATCTAAGTTCATCACCAGGTTTGATGGAATGTCGTGCTCTTCAAATGTAGGAAACGATATGATGCAAGTATAGTAGCTCTGCTTCGATTATGAACATTTTAATTCAGAAGAAAATCAGAATGATGCTATCATCGAATCGGGCAGTGGGTCAATCTAACGCTCCCATTTGTGCTACAGCAAAAATTTATAACGGGAATTTTTTTCGCTATCGAGGGGATTTGAACCCACTACATTTTCCATTACAATGCAATATTATCGGAAAATGTGCTACCGCTAGGCCACACTGTCTTTTCACAGCTCTTTTCTAGCACCTTCGGGGATTTCTGGTTGTTTTTATTCCTCTTACGAATCCCATTCTCTGGAAAAGACTCTTTGTCCATGGTGATGAATCTAGGATGATATGCTATAAATGTATCTCAGGGTTTCTTTCTTGCAATTAAAGCTTTTGCCACAGTGACTGCAAAAATGGTAGATATTGGATCTCCACGACCTCGATACGCGCGCAAATACTTTTGTACATGTTGATCGACTGATCCAACATCTATTTTCTACCTCGTTGTATCGGAATTAATCGCACAAGTCACGCTTTTTTTTTTTGAAGCAAGCTTTTTTTCTTTTGAAATTTTTGAATGAAATGTCACAGATATGTAATACATAATATACAACAAATTTGCATCATCAATATTTTTTGTTTTGTTTCATACTGTGTATTTTACAGACCAGAAAAATGTTTTTATCTTAAAATATCTATACAGGATTTTTATTTTATAAGCAACCCCCTTTATAAGCAACTGTACTCATTTTGGTAAGTAAATTAAGCAACACCAGTACTGAGAGCCTAATTTGTTAAGCAACTGAAAATAATGTTATGCTTCAAATTACCCTCCATAAATAAATACGTATTGTAATAACTCAGCTTCAA
>JAUZNK010003043.1:0-11129 GCA_035046665.1 Euphysa ruthae | reverse complement strand
TGACTCAACAACTTTACTATCAATATTTTTGGCAGTATGCTTTATCTTTATGTGAGGCTTTAGTCCCATTTCAGATTTCCATTCATTTGGACATTCAGCACCAGAAAATATACTACTATATCTATACCACTCAAAAAATGTTCATCATTAAGCAAATTGTTCGATTCCATTTTTAAACATTTTTGATACACCTAACTGTCTGCATTTTCCTTTATTTAAACAAGGTTTTGTTTGTATTTAAGCGCAAAAACTGTAGGTAATTTTACGATGGCCCAAAACTAAACTGAATATCCAATTATATAATGACTATGATGTTTCGTAGAAAAAGCGAAATTTCACAAACAATTACAGAAATTTTTTAACAAACTAACGGCAGGTTACCAAAGCTTTCACAAAAAAAAAAAAATAAATAGATAACCAAAACGTCTGGCAATAACAAAAAAAAAAAAAAGATGCATTTCTTCACACCAAACCACCGAGTAATAAAAATGTAAAAATAATTTAGTGTGATTTAAAACCCTAAAAGCTAATGAAATGAAACAATATGTGAAATTGATTGTTTTTTAAAATATATTTATTAATACAAATATAAGGCCTAAAAATTAATTTTATATTATATATATATAGGTATATGCTCCTCCTATTGGTCTTTCCATTATATTACAGTTGTTCGAATTTAAATTGTGGAATTCCTCAAAGCAACTACATAATACAACGAAACACTGCTGTATTGGGCACTGTAATAAAAATTTATGAGGAAATATCATTACAGGTGTGTATCCATAGATGCAAACTTACAACAAATTGTGAATTTATAAGGTATAAGATATTGGAAAGAGTTTGTAGGTTGATAACTTATAAGCTTAGTCAAGAAGTTGCTAAAGACTCACTATCAGTTGATCTGCGGGTTAGAATGAATTTATTCCTTTGCATGAATTTTGATCAAAGTTTTAAATTCGATAAAAACATTAGAAATTTTAGAGTTATTTTAATATTTTAGTTTGAATTTGAACTGCATGCAGGGCTATCTGTCAACCACATGTGTTACTAATGATATAAAGATGTAAATACAGCAGAATTTCTTTTATTCCAACGTCTGTAATTTGAAAGGCTCTATAATTTGTATGGATTTTTCAGATCTTTCAATTCTTTTAGATTCTCTATATACTAATTAAAAATTTAACGCTACTGACATGTCAGTAATCATTTGATTATTAAGTAATTGAAAAAAAATTCAAACTATTAATAGTGTAAGTTTAAGGAAAGAGTTCAGCGAAAACGATTTTCAATCTCACAAGGCATCAAAGATACGTCGTAAAAAAAACTTTTTTAATTCAATTGCTAAAGCTTAGAAAGTAAATACAAATAAAGAAGATCCAAAATTCTGTAATTTTCCAATAAAAATACTTAAAGGTGTATCTTTATAGTTAGCGCGCGTCTCCCGTGTATTGGCACTATTTACAAGATCCGTGTTAGAACTAAAAGAAAAGGTATGGCATTGTGCCGATTTTTAAAATAATTATAGCCTGAGAAATGCTCAATGCATGGCTTAACATAAGCAACCATAAATTTTAATGTTTTTTTGCTTGCAAACTTGTTTTAAATGATCCGAAAAAATCAAACTCTACTTCCTCTGAAAGTGAAATAATTTTGTTGACAAATTCGAATTGAAAAATCATTTGGTAAATTTTTTCCTAAAAAAATTTACTTGAATTTTGCTTGATTGACCAATTGATAATTGACCAATGAGTTACTGCGAAACCAAAAATTTGGTTGGTATAAACCATTATTTAAACGCTCACAAACACTTAAAAAATATATAGTATTGTAATCAGGGAAAATTTACAAAAATTATATGAGACAAAAGAGGTCCTAAAATCAATTATGGTAAGGAAGGCTTTGATCTATTTACTAAAGGCAGAAAACAAGACTTTCTAATGAGAATTATTGTTGAAAAATTCTAAACCTCATTAAACCGATATAGAATTTTTCTCAGAGAGAAAAAAAGAAGGTTCATAACAGAAATTTTTGCTAAACAAAAGAAGGTTCACAAGCATCCCAGAAGTATATAAAAATCATGATTTGATAAGTATTTCGAGTTTCAGTAACAAATGTGATTGCATAAGTCAATTGAGTGTTAAACCTCTAAAATTGAAAGTTTAACCTATGAAATCACGAAAAACGTTAATTTAAAAAATGCTTTGAATTTCAATCAGTTAAAATTTTTTTGTATCAGTAGCGTCTACGATATGGGGGTGGTTCTGTTGAATTTTCAAAATTTTAAAGATAGAAAATAAAAATTTTTGGCAAAGTCACAGCTGATGTTTTCTTGTTATCAAACTTTTCTTTCTCACATTAATTAATCCTGAAATGAATATAAGTCACATGTTGGTTATGTAATCATTTACATTATGCACAGTAGACTAAGACTTTTGCTGGCCATGGCTAGTTTACCAAAGCAAAGGCTTAAGGTAAGAGGCGGTTTTAGTATCTTAATGAGATTTGGGGAATTACTTTAGGTAGAATAAACAAACAAATAAAATAAAAATTATTTAGATTATAGCTATACCATATGATTAGTTTAAGGATAACTTTCAGCATTAAAACAATGCGTTATAGTGGCAAAGTTTCTAGTTACCCATGTTAAAAATTTTAGCAGGAAACTGGCGCGCTTTGTTTGAATCAAAATATTTATAAAAAGTGCCATTAAATAGAGTTTGTTAACAATAGGTTTCAATGCTATAATATTCTATCAATGACTCTTAAGGATTTCGATGAATGAGGTTAAAAATTTTTTTTTTTCTTTAAAATAAATCAATCCCCAATGAAAGGAATATTAAAATAAAAAAAACATCAGTAAGAATTTAAAAATTTGAATGCATTAACCTTAAAACTCCATTTTTTTACCATTATTTCAAAAATAATGTCAAGTGACTTTTAGCATTGTCCTGATACTAAACATTTTAACATTGAGATATAAACGCAGAGTTTGTACCTTACTTTACGCGAAATTTTGTGAAAAATCCAGTGTACTTGGTTTTTTGAAATATGATACTTTGAAGAAAATTAATCAGGGTTTATTTACCTGGAGTTAAAAGTTGTAATAAAATAAGTATATTTTCCAAAATTAAACAAATAAAATGTATGTTTTCATAATAATTTAAAATAAATTATAAAAAAAATCAAGATTTTCGAAGTTTCCCTAAACTTTTAGATAAATTAAGTAGTCCTGAGTTAAATTTAAAGTAAATATTAATATAAAGTATTTTCTTTTCCTTATAGTAAGAATTTCTTAAATTGTGGAAATGTAATTTAATCACTACTGTTTTTTTTTTCTTACGTCACTAGAAATAATTTTTGAAGAATAAAATTGAGGGAATACCCAGCTTCCGACACTTTTTTGGAATGTTTCTCTTCAATAACATTCTAATGATTTTTGTTTATTAAACGTGGATTTAAGTTCATTCTTTTAACTTAAATAGTCAATTAACAATATATACAGAAATTTTTGCTAGTTATGACTAGGAGCATTTTCAATCCGTCACACATTTAATCTTTGATAGCGACTGAGTTTATATTCGATATGAGCTGAAATTGTGTATAGGTATAAATTCGGTATGGTTTTATTCAATTTATTTAGAAATTAATGTTTGGCGAAATAATGTTCGCATGTTAAATCATGATCTACTTTTGCAAAATGACCATTGTGAATTCTAACTCAGTTTTAATTGTTCTAAAATGTACTTTGGTATATATAAACTGAAAATTCATGAATTTACATTCAATGTTTAATTTCGAAATAATAACAAAATATTTTGATGTTTTAGAAAGTATTGAGATGTTTTGAAAAAACTCAAGAATTTAGGTGAAAAAAATAATTATTCATAATCTTGGCTGGGTTTAGTCCTTTGTCATAAGTTTGTCATAAGTTTTTTTAAAGAATCGATTTAAATATTTATAATCATTCGTGCGGTTTGAAATCAAATATAGAATTTATCATAAGATGGTACGCATAAAAAAAATCTGTTTTTGTTTCTGAATGTTTTGTTAAAAGCGTTAGAAAATTGAAACTAGGTTATAAATCTGAATATTTTGTCTTGATTACTCAAGTTATAACTAAATAATGGTGAAAAGTGCTTTCACTAAGAAATACGATAACTAAGATACTTAAGGGGAAAGAACTCATGAAAATAATTTGCTTTCGACAAACATATTTTGTCAAACATATTATGCCATCAAATAGTACATTAGAAATTATACACAAAATTTTTTAAAGTGGTACCAAGTTACCATGGTAACCTTGTTCCTAAGCAAAAATTAAAAAGCATAGTGGTATCACCTTAACAAAATTATTTGATCATTGGCTTGATAAAAGTCAATAAAATTTAGAGAAAATATGAATATAAGGATATGTGATATGAGTGAAGCAAACTTTACAAAATAAATTTATTTTGGTGGAAAGCATATTTCAAAATTGCTGTTTTAAAAACCTGCTTTTGCTTAAATTCAATGGTCTGAATATAAAGAAGAGAGCTTTAACTTTAAATTCTGTCTCGCTCATATCACAGTACTATAAAGGATGAAGAATTACTGAAAATATCATAGCGATATCTCTAATGGTTGATGAGATACCATTGTCAGCGTGTGTAAAAATATCATAGAAAAAAAAAAAAAAAAAACACATAAAAAAACTATATTAAAATATTTTTGGTCGTTAATAGATAAATTGTTATGCATAGAATCGAGCAATAATAATGCGCTCACTGTTATAGTGAGAATTTAAAACCACCAGAATCATATACAGTACTCTTGTTGTGTTCTTGATCATCTTGTTTTTCTTTTTTTTTTCTTTATCTTATTTTTCTCTGTGTTCTTATATTTTGATTACAACTTTCATCTTTCATTTAATTTGGTACAACCCTCCTAAGTATAGTACCCAGGAACCATTTTTAATTTTTTGAGAGTCAAAACTTTGGCTTTACGACCCATATTAGATTTTTATTGCTGATAAGGATAGTGTGTAAGAACTCCATTAAAAAAAGACATGTATCCATCTCCTTAATATTCTGAATAGAACAAATTATTATTTTCAACGTAACAGTTAAAAATTTGTATAACACTAGACGCTTCCATTGCACCTGACGATTTCGTATGGTTTATATGGTGGGTATGACCAGCTTGTAATCTGTTATGGGCAAAGAGATGCCTTTTTTGTATTGAAAATGTTTGTGTTTCAACAACTCTTTCTTCGACAATACTTTTTACGACACCATGAAAGGGAGGAATGCCAGCGTTTTTGCCAGGTTATTACAAGCTCTTTAGATGGTCGTTCCGTGTTTTTCTCGTTTCCTCTTTTTATTTTTATTACTTTGTTATCCATGTCACTTAACAGGAATGTTAATAACTAGCTGTTATTAACATTAAGATTTGGCTAATTAGTGCATATAGCATTTAAAAAGAAATCTTAACAAGAAAAAAGATATTTTGAGGATTCAATTATTCGATTGATCGAATACTTTAACATGGGGCCAACATTATTGTTTTGAAGTAATTTTTATAGAAGGCCCACGGGTTTGGTTAAAATTTCCTATTTTCAGAAAATTAATCTTATTACATATTATGCCAAAAATCTATTATTTTATGATATTGTTCTATTTGCCCATTGTTTAAAAACGTCAGACAAAAATGATACTTTCATTTAAAATCAATTATAGGAAAATCTTTAAAAAATTTATTAGACATGTTCTCAAACCTTGATTCGTTTGTATGATCCAATCGTTGTCATGCAATTCGCTCCTTAATAACGTAAATAAATTTAACGACTAACTATTAGGTAGTTTGTTTAAATCCAGGTATGAAGGTCTTTCCATTATTTTGTATTTTGTTGTTTTTTTGGAAGTTGACATAGCGGCGACCAATTAAAATGTTTTACTAAAATATGTCTAAGAAACATGTATGGATTCTTACCCTTTTTTTAAGGACATTACTACCGAGATAACAATCATCTCCACTGAGTTTATAAATGATCAAGGAATAAATTCAGAAAGATAGTAAAATCATAAACTTAATATAAAGTTAATTTACTAACAAATAACGACTGACACGAGGTAACCACTACATGTAGCAAAAAATTGTGTGGTTTCAGAGTATAGCTATAATATTCGTAGAACAAAGAAAATGTTTAGAAATCTATTAAATGCCTAAGAGGGTAGAAAATACATAAATATTTGGGTCAACTTACATTCCAAAGTGGTTGATAGCAAAGTGGAATGCTGCAAGGCGTACATGTGACTTGCAAGAAAACTTTTCGATTTTAGATGTACAATCGTGTGCATATATGAGACTTATTTCAAATTTTAGCACAAATTCACATTTGAGGCATGTTACAAAAGTGATTTTTTTGACCAAAATCGATAATCGAAAAATAATAACAAACCCAAATGAGTACGGACTTGTCACTTTCATCCCTTTAACAAAGAAAAAAAAAGATTTAATTTTTAAGTTCTAAGTAATATGTCTATTAAACAAAAGATAAACCTAAGGTTGAGTACACCAAGGGAGTTTTACATATATTTTAAACTGTTTGTGGTATTTTTTTTTTTTTTATTAGTAAAGTGTCCTAATGGCATATAAATCTCATAATATTTTTTAAATGATCATCATGTAAAATTGTAACAAGGTCAGATGTAGCTACATTTGATAATAAAATACCCGATACATTTTTTTTTTATCAATTTAACGAAAATTTTCTATTATAAGAGCCTTTTGATGATGAATGCGTTTACTAAGGGGTGTATATTATAAACGCCCTGTCACGAGATATGAGTTTACTAAGAGGTGTTTTTTATAAGCGACATTTAAATAGGAATGGGTTTACTTAGATTTGTTTATTATAAGCGCCCTTTGACGAAGAATGCGTTTAATAAGAGGTGTTTATTATTGAGACTTGAAAAATATTAACACATTATTTATTTATAAGTTTTCGCAAGAGTTTTTTTTTTTTTTATATTCCATTTAAAGTCACAAACGTTATTTGATCATTTTAATTTAAGTATTATTCTATATGATATCATTGTACAACCTCTTTTGCGTTTTAAGATAAGCTTATTATATGTTTAAATATAGCCTCGTCTGAAATGTGGTGGATCTCCATGTAAAGATGGAGAAACTTGTGTGGATGTTTGTGAGATTCCTGGTTATTCATGTAGTGAGTAAATATTTTCAATTTTTCTGAAAAATCAAATAAATGTATATTTATCCCAAAAATTTGAAATCAAATTCTTTTGGATTTTTTTCATATTATAATTATTAGATTAAAAATTTTAGCCAGATGTTATCATCAAAAGAGGCTTAACAGATCAATTAATTAATGAGAAAACCCATTACGATACGGCTTTGCAAAACATATCACCTGAGACAAATATTGACTCTTTCATTAATAAAAGTTGTTTAATAAACAAGTCATATTTCACAGCATGAAAAATTAACCGTTTAAGAGCAAATTTTCATTTAAAAAGCATAAGTCTTGAAATAGTTTAAGTCAGAGATATTATAATTTTAGTTTGTTGTGATATTAAACTAAGAACTGGTAGAATAAATAATGTTCAGAATTTTACAGTTTTAAATTTATGATTAATTTTCGCTGCCCCTAAGTACAAATTTTATAAATTTAACAAAAAAAATTGACCATAACTCGGACACGTTTTTTGAAAGGCTAAGACGGATAGATTTGATTGCAATTAATATAAATACATCATAAACGGGACGCATTAACTAAAAAATTTTTATTTCTCACCGGGTAATTATTAAAATAAGAAATAAACAAATAAATAGTTGGAATAGAGTTTCTTTAGTGGATTGGTGGGTGAGCTTTTAGAATATAAATTATAGTATTTATTTGGTATAAAGTGAGTAGAATTATACCTTCATATTCGCATCTGGACCCAATAATCCGTTTTTATTTAGTTTTTAGGAGGAATTATATAATTATTAAAACAAAAAAATTATAAATTATTTATAAACCAATTTAATTATTTCTTTTCTCCAAATGCCGCCAAATGTTTTCTCAAAATTTTTTAATTTAAACTTTCATATTAAAATATTTGCGTTTTTCTTTTTTTTTTTTTAATTCTTTTTATTAAAAATTCTCCAAACGAATCGAATTTTTAATTAAATAAAATATGTAGAAAAATTAGCTTAATTATTCATTTTGATTATAAAAAAAAATTATAATAGAAAAGGAGTTCCGAGACGCTCCTACAATTTATTCCCATTTTTATCTTGAAAATTATGCAATATAATTATCAACGTTTTACCCCTAACAAATTTTAGATCTGCCTGTTTTTATTCTTTAGTCTAAAATCAATGTTAAATAATAAGACTTTTTTACTTTGGTGGTGATAAACTATTCTTAAGGAGTTTTGACGTAGAAAAATAAAGTTTTCCTATAAAACTACATTCTAAGTTAGGTAACACTACCAGTTCAAAAGCTACAAAAACTGGGTATATTGTTGATATTGGGATTTTTTCTGATGGTCTTTTTTCGGTTGACGTTTAATCTTAAAAGTGGAACGTCTGGACAACCAATAAGGCTTTTCAACAAAATAGAAAGCATAATCTTGTTATTTGATTCTGAGATCAATGTTTCAGAGTACATTATCATATTTTTTAAGAAACATAGAAATATTTTTAATTGAAAATGTGAAAATTATTATAAAGTAAATTTATTTCATTTTTTTGATAGATAGAAGTTATTCATTAATAGAATGGATGATAGTTTTTGCAGTTAATTTTGCCATTCAAAAAATTAAGATGAACTTAATCCTCTAACAGGAAATGACCGTAGATTTAATTTCGAAATTAGGCTTTTAAGTGAACATCATCTCAAATTATCTTTTGAAGCTAAACAGAATGTATAGAATATTTGTCACCACTGTCACGTGGTTGACAAAATTGACAGAATAAACATCTAAAAAACTTCATTGTTTTATTTTAACACTTTTTATAAAAAAAAAAAATGTAAGAGAGAAAAGTTGCTAGTGACAAAAATTATTATACACGGGTGAATAAAAACACGGCAATAAAAACGGCTAGAAAAACAGATAAAAAAAAAACTAAAAAAATGTCAAAAATCAATGAGAAAAAGAAAAAAAAATTACATAAACTGCAAAAAACAACATCAAATCAAATGAAATTATTTGTAAATTAAAAGCATTTTGAGATGGATGGCAAGCAAAACAAAGATTTAAAGCTAAAAAAAATGTTATAGCTAAAACTATTCTTAATAAAATTTTTTTTCAGCATACCTTAAATCAATTGAAATTTTTGCCATATTTACTCTAAATGGTATAATTTGTGGATATGTGCCGCAGTAGTCTAAAGCGCAGAACTGCAATGGTGTGTGTTTCAAATACGTAATGAACCTATAAAAAATAAACCTGAAATTAATTTGTTGTTATCAACTATTGAATAACAATTTTTGTTCTTCACTGATTCGTATAATGTCAATACTGAAAGCAATCGTTGGAAACGGTTTGATTTGCTTAGGCCTAAGACATTGGTCTTTTACATTTCCGACCATCTCGATCCTGTAAATTGTTTTTATTCTTCATTTAAGTTGTAGTTTTTACGTATGCCAGGCAACTATCAAGAGCCGCAACACCATTTCTTTTGAAGATAATATCCTTTACTATACAGTCATTGAACCACAGCTTGTCAAAGTAATTCTCTGCGACTACAAATGTAACTATATTTATTTTCAAGCAAGCAAACAAGCGAGCAAGCTAGCAAGCAAGCAAGCAAGCAAGAAAGCGAGCGAGCAAGCAAGTAAGCAACAAGCAAGCAAGGAAGCGAGCGAGCAAGCAAGCAAGCAACAAGCAAGCAAGGAAGCGAGCGAACGAGTGAGCAAGCAAGTAAGTAAGTATTCATTCTGCTACAAACAAATGTGTATTAGCTTTTAAAATTACAAGACAACAGAAAAAAAAGAAAAAAAAAAGAAAAAAAAAAACAAAAAGAATAAACCTTAAAATAAAAAAACAAATGGTGGCAAGGATAAGCACAAAAATTTTCTGGTAAAACAAAAATATTTCCATTGTGTTCCCGTTAAACATCACACACAAAAACTCATTCAGCCGAAGCATGCAAAAAAAAAAAAAAAAAAAAATAAATAATGATAAAATATATATATATATATGTATAAAGTTAAAAAGCAGTTTTTGATAGAACTATATTCTGTGTTTATTAACCCTACCTGCCCCAAGCTTTTGGTGCCTTGCGGTGCCCCGGGGTGGGGCACATTGTGCACCACCTCTGTAAATTGATTGGATAATAATATTGACATGGATTTTGGTACACAAGTACTAAAACATATTATAAACAAAATGACAGAAAAAAAAATTCAATATGGTAGCTAAAACTGCGCTGACATCACTAATTGTTTGAGCATCTGCGCAAAATTGACCGAAAAACAGCCAAATAGAGGCATTTCTAAAATTAACATAATGATATTTGAAAAAAAGATTTTGAAATATCTTTTCGAGTTTTTTTAACCTAAAGTAAGGAACAACAAATATACCTTGAGTGTAATACCTCACTTAGAGACAAAAAACTATTACAAGCTGTCAAATTTGACGGATAAAAAAAATTCTATCTAACATAAGCCAAAATTTCAAAAAAGTTCAATATGAATTTGACGCACCATAACTTCTGATAAAATCATTCTTTTTCTTTGACATTTTGTACAATTGTCCCTTGTAATAAGATAAAACGAAAGTTTGCAAAAAATGTCAAAATAAGCAATTAATTATGCTATGACGTCACTAATGCTAAATTTATGCGAAAATTTCAGTGCAAAGTATCTCTATACATAATATAATTCAAATGATTGAAAAAAAGTAAACTCTCAAGGCTAGGAATTTGAAAAGAGCTTGCATAAAATATGAACTAAATATATCAGAGAAAATTTAGAAATAAATATAATAAATATATAATAATATAATAATAATATAATATATGATGAACGTAGAAGTTCTATCAACGACATAAAAAACGCCGGTCATAAAGAATAAAGCGTTATGCTAAATGTTTCTGGCAAATAAGCTTTGAATGGGTTTCACAAACTGGGTTACCAC
>JAUZNK010003042.1:11943-27377 GCA_035046665.1 Euphysa ruthae | reverse complement strand
ATGCACAAAAATTGTCTGTCACAACAATATTTCCATTGTGGTCCCGTTGTACATCAGACACAAAAAAACAGATTAAGCCGAAGCATAGTTAAAAAAAAAAAAAAAAAAATAGAATTATTATCTATATTTATTAGGTCTATATGTGTAATATAATAAAAAATATTACTAATATTGGAATATAAATTATATTATAATTATATTGGAAGTTAAAAGCAGCTTGAAAAAATCTAAAATGCATTCCATGCAACCAAAATTCAAGAACTTGTAATTTGTGTTTTTCCGAAAAAGTCGAACTCCTTACCTCAAAAGAAATAAACCTTTTAAATCAAAGAAAACGAAATTGTATTAAAATGTCGACATATCAATAAGTTTAGCTTAGCGAAGCATGACACAAAAGTTTAGGTTGACGTCGCAAAAAAGACTTTAGTACACAGTTAACAGTAATATATTATATAGCATTCTTTTGTGAATAATTTTGGCTGAAGATTTTACACAGCACTTTGCATGAAATTTTGAGCAAAAGTTGTATTTTTCCATCTACAAACTTAAATTTATATTAAGCTTTTTCATTATTGACAAGGCTTGAAATAAGTATTTTTGTCATGCTGGCCAAACCTACAACTTGCACTATAATATATTGTTTACTATCAAAACTAATAAAATTCATCCCGGTTATCATAGCTTTATTATTACGTAGTTAAGAGGTAACAAGCTAAAATATACAAAATTCTGAGTCAGTGTATGCAAGAAAACTTATAAAACAAAAGGATAATTAAATTGCCATGCCAGTTAAAAACACTCAACCCAGAACGAGCAAACTGGAATCGATAATATTTGAAAGCAAACGATTTCAAGTTCCTAATCCAACATAGCTTTGAGAAAATAGATAGGAATATGTGTTACTCCAGCAAAACTTTGGAATAGCTTAAAAATTACAAACAAAATGTCACTATAGATATAATGGGTTTGAATTGGTCAAATATGTCATATCCAATTTCAAAGGCGATGGAGAAAAATTTTATTCAAATTTTTACAAATGTGTTTCAAATGAAAAAAAAAAAAAAAACCATTTCCTTAACTAAAATTTGACATATCTGATTAAAAAAAAAGTTAATCCAGAATATAACAAAATTGATTTCAACATTGATTTACCACTTTTAACAAAAGAAGAAACTATTGTTTCATACCTGAGTGGGTATATTTTCAGCACATTGTATCGAAGAATACGTCGCTCAAAATATCACCAAAGATTTTTAAGCATTCAGAATATCAATATACCACCAGCGGGGACGTGCAAAAATGAAGATGAGATCAATGACCTTTTGTTAGATGCTTAGATGCTAAAAATATAGGAAGCTTGTGGAAAATAATACCTGACGTTTTTGAGATCTTTTTGACTGTTGAAATGTACATACATTAAGTCAAGCGCAACTATAAAACTTACAGCAATACTATGACTCCAAAGTTTGTTAAAGATTGTAAAAATGTGTCAAGTTATGCAAAGATTTTAGATTCATTTGCAACTAAAGTCACACAAGAAACATCACTAAACCTTTTATATCTTCGTGTGCGGAATTTTTCATATGCCAATGATCAACTTGAGATCTGTGAACTTCAGGCGAAACTCAAATCATTAAGGACAGAAATCAAAAAGGCTACAAGGTTTTTAGATAAAAGTCGCTGAAACAATATTTTGAAAAAACATTTTTATAGCTACTTATTTCTTAAAAGCATGGGCTCAATTTTTAACATGAAATCTTTTGAATGTTAAAGTGTGTTCATATTCTATTTTATTTATTACTGCAACAGTATGTGATATGAAATATTATGATATTGATGATCTTAAATCACTATTATGTATTTGAATAAAAATATTGTTCATGGTCAAATCAAAGTTTGAAACATTTTCAAATATTTCCATCAAAATGTAATATATAATTTTAAATTTTTTCTCAAATAAACTGTTTATTAGTAAACGACTTAGTGTGAGCTTGAGATAAAATCTCTATTTAGCAGGGTGCTTCAACCTCTTCCACGTCGCTGAATTTTCGAAATATTTCATGATTTCTTTAAGGGATTCCAAGGTACTTCAACAATGTTCAAACATTGTTTAAATGAAGAATAATGAAATGAAGAATGCTTTTTATTTCATCAAAACAGTATAAACGATTCTGGAGTATAGTTTAAAACAAGCCTTGTAATGGCAACAAAGTTACGTATGACACGTTTAGAATATCACATTTTCATCTATATCTTCAGAAGTAACAATAGTTTTTAAATAATCTTTAGTAATGTAATAGATGTTTATGTCTTTAAAAATTATGCACAAAAACTAATATTATATTTTTGACAGGTGGCTAGTTACAGGTCATTTTGGGTTTTTTGGGCAATGTCAAACATCTCTATGAATCGGGTTTTCAATCTTCAAAAAAAATTTCGCAAGCAAATCTGTCATGGTCTATAATGGTTCTCCTGAAAAAATTTCAAGGTTATTTGAGAGTTCAAACTTGATTTATTTTCAATAAACCAAAAACATAAAAGATTAAACTAGTAATCTGTCAACGATAAAATAAACATCTTAATCTCGGATGACTCAATAAGTGTGTATCTGCTTTCCCAAACACAAATCCTTTGAGTCATTGTGATAACCTAGATAAACCTTCTTTGGATTCCCCAATTGAAACTACACCATCCGATGGAATTTCGGTTTTAAAAGAGCTAAGTTTTAAATACCCTTCCAATATATCTACAGCTTTTTTCAATATAAATTCCATTCGTAACAAATTGGAGAATTGAAAGAAGTTCGTTTAACTAAGCATTGATAGAATTCCTATAGGAGAAGCGTTTTTTGTGTATAGATGGTTACAATTCTCCATTTCGCCTGGATTGAACATAAACGTCTGAAGGCTTATTGGTATATACATATAAAAGTATTCCTGCAATATACCTGCTTAAATAAATTCACACTCCCAGATGACATGCAGGTTATTCCCTTGAAATCAATTTACGTAAGCAAAAATAGTTAATTATAGCCACTAGGATAAGATGTTTTTTTTTTTTTTTTTTTAACTAATTTAAGAAATTTTTTAGATCTTTATTTATGTAGATATGGTAATTTTCTTGTGATGGGTGATTTTAACTTAGAAACTAGTAATGTGAAAACAGAATTTTTTATACTAGAAAATAGCTGCCATAGTCTTATAAAAAATCCTACCTGCTTCAAATCTCAAATCGCTTACAAATCCATCTTGCATAAACTTCTTCCAACGAATCGTAAGAATTCTTTCTAGCATTTTAAAACTTTCGAAATTTGCCTAAGTGACTATTGCCATCTAGTATGTTTATTATGTTTAAGACAAATTTGAAAAGGTTACCACCAAAAAATTTTTTATAGGTCCTATGGGGATTTTTATAACAAAATGTCTTTGTCAGAGCTTTTTTCCAAACTTTCTTTTACATCAAATTTTGATAATTTTATTAACGAATCTACTTAGCTCTCATGCTCAAGGATCCTTAGAGGTAATAACAAGCAACACATAACTAAAGACCACAGTAAGCCATCTTGACTCAGTCACATTTAAAAAAAGAGTGCACAAACAGAAAAAACTCCTGAGGCCATTTTCAACTATACAAAACATAGAGATATTGTAGTGACATTAAACAGAAGGGATAAGAAAATGTATTTCGCAAAAATCACTGTGGAAATTATGCAAACCCATTTTAGCAAAACACATAAAAATATGCTTCACACACTTCCATTCTGAAAATTAAAGCTAATTTTTGGAAATGTTTTACCAAACGAAGTAGGCACTAAAACTTTTCTCTTAAGAAAGGTAAAAAGTCAGTCATGTAATCCCCATTTATATATTAAAGTTGTCCTCACAGTTTTGCAGAGGTACGTTAGCAGATTGTATAAATAATTCGATAAATGATTGCGTTTTTCACATGAGTGGAAATGCGCAGATGTCACTCCTATATTTAAAAAGGAGGATCCTACAATAAAGTCGAATTATAGACCTATTTTTACCCTCCCAGCAAAGATGTTCGAGAGAATTGTGTTTGTTCAAATAAATACATTTATACTGCCAAAACTTTCACGCCACCTCTGTGGCTTTCGCAAAATATATAGTACTCTACACACCCTTTTCGTTCTTTTAAAAAATTGGCAATTTGCACTAATAATAAAGGCATTATTGGGAAATTACTAATGGATTTATCTAAAGCATGTAACTGTGTCCCACATGATTTAATTATAGAAAAGTTGTAAGCGTATGGTTTGGTCCTAAGAGTTTACGCTTAAGTCACTCATACTTATCTAAACGGAAAAACGTGTAAAGATATTTTCTACACTAAGTGAATTCATGGAAATTCTGTTTGAGGTCTCACAAGGCTCCGTCTTAGAACCTTTGTTTAAAATTTAAAATTTTTATCATTGATTAGTTTTTATTTATTCTGGAAACTGAGTTGTGTAACTTTGCTGACGATAGCACACTGTATGCTTGCGATAAAGATCTCCAAAATGTCTTTACACGACTCAAAAACGATTGTAGCCGAATTACAGATTGGTTTTCAAACAGTTCCATGGTGGTTAACCCAGCAAAGTTTCAACTCCTGTACTAAAGAAACGTTACTTTGACAGATTATTTATATCTATAAGAGGAAGAAAAGTTCTACCTACCGACGAGGTACACGGAATCAAAATAAACCGATCACTTAAGTTTAAAAACCACATCAAAGAAATAAGTTCAAAGGCAAATAAAAAAGCCAATGCCATAAAAGAATTCATACAATTCATACTGCACACAAAAAACCTTAAATCTTTGATCATGTGTTTGTGAAATCAGCATTTAACTTTTGCCAACTTTAAATAAAGATATCTATCTGTCTATCCGGTTATCATACGTTTTTTTCCTACATCACGCTTTTGTAACATTTTCTTTACCCTTGTCAGATCGTAATTGGCAAACCATATTCTTGTACAGACTTAGTGAAACAATGGAGAACAGTTGGCGCCTTATCGTTATAAATGTAGGATAAAACAAGAGCTAACCTACTGAATCCATCTATTATGCCATTAATAACAATAAAATATCTTCCCAATTTATGGTTGGTGCCTAGATGCCAAAGTTAATTTGGACCTTAAACATTGTAGATTCGAGCATTAAGTTGTCTATTATTTCTTGAACTCTTTACTTTTCTATCTACTTGGGACAGGCTCTATCGTAATGTTCTTTTGGCACTTGAATTTTATCACTTTTAAGGAGTTCACCCAACATTAGTTCAGCATTACCCGACATTACATTACTTCCCCATTATTCGAGAACTGCTGGATGAATTTTAAGACGTAAAAATCCAACTTTTCCTCTGAAATTTTACTAAACTCTAATTTTTTCAAACTATATTCATCCAATCTTCTATATATTGTTTGCTCAGAAATAATATAATATAATATTTCACTTATTTCCTTGATCTGGCAACTATCATCTAACAAATAATTTAAAACAGTTTTTCGAAAGGAAAACTTGGGTGCCCCAGCTGAAACAACTAGTATTTAAGGGTTTTTACCTCTTTTTCCAGAACCTCTAGTCCTCAAGCTCATAATTATCACGCATACACCTGAACTCAAAAAATCTTTTTACTCGAGTTTCGCTATTAAGTCTGATGTCATGTTTTCCTCAGAAAATCTCCTGATAAGGGATTCAAACCAAAAGTCTTTTTAAAACTGCACATCACACATGGTTTAATAATGACTTCTTACATGGTATAAACATGAAAATATTTTTAAATTATTTCTCCAAAAATTTTCCTGTATATCACCAAAAGGATATGCCAGAACGTTCTCAGGTAGTAATAAAGTAATAAGTAATACAGCGATACAAACCACGACCACGCTGCACCACCACATCGCTACCGTGTTTGATAGGGTTCGGTTTCTATTGAATTTATTTTTCACGAATGGTTTTAACAAACGAATTTATCGCATTGCATGATTTAGCGAATGAATTTATCGCATCGAATTATTTTGCGAATGAGTTTATCACAATGAATATAGTTATTCCGTTATTTACTAATGTAAGTAAATAAATAAATAAACAAACAAACAAATAAAGGAAACAGCATTCTCATAATATAAGTATTAAATACAGTACATATAAAACCTTGTGGTATTGTTATTTTATAATGAGTCTTAGCTAGCTTCACAAATGATGATAAATCAGTCAGCTGGAATGTTCAAAATCGTTGTTGTGGTGTGAAATGTATTCTTCAAACAGAGCGTTGAGGAGTTGTGTATAAGATGTTTCAAAAAAAAAAAAAATGATTGAAACAAAGTCTTGAGTTTAACTCGTAATTTTTCTATAGACAACTTCTCACAAAAACAGCAACCATGAGTTTAATTTCATCTAGCCTATTATTTAGGTTCTGAAAAATGAGAAAGTTTCTAAGAACTTTTGGATTGAAATTGCGTGAATAAATAAGTTTGAGGCTAAAGAAAATTGTATGATTCCTTATAAAAACTTACATTATTTAAGTGCATCACTTATACAAAATAACAAGATCTTAAAATATCTTGACGTTTCACGGGTAAGGTGACGTATTGACGTCGTAAAAAATGTTTTAAAATGTTCACAAATTTAAATGAGTTTACATGAAATAAAAAAGATACATTATTTAATGAATATTCTAAAGCACAGATTGAAGAAAACGAAAGCACCCTAACAATAGTGAAAACAATATGCTCAAAAACACTATTATTTCAATTCGATACCCGAAATATTTATATCGGCTAATTAAAATAATTTAAACATAAACCATTTTTAGCACAAGGTTAATTTTTGTTGAAAAAAAAATCGGCAAAATAATAAAGCAGTTATTACAAAATTTTAGAAAAATGTAAACTAAAAAAAATTTAACTTCAAAATTGCCTTCCTTGCTTGGTCTTTTATTATTCTTTAACATTTTTTGATGATCGTCACAAAAAAACGACTTTCCAAGCGTCATTTTAGTATTAATCAGAACAAAATCGCCTTTCGAGAGAAAAAAAATCTTAAAACAACAATATTTAAACGACACTGATTTTGTTTAGTATTATTAAAAAAAAAAGTAATGAGTGACTAAAATAGCTACCGGTTGTCATGGTAACGGTAAAAACAGAGAAAATAGAACGATTTTGTAGTTAAATCCAGCCAAAAAATCTTCAATTTTATTCTTTATTATTATAAAAAAACTTTTTCTTTCAGTTATTATGACTGCTTTCACAAAACGAAATTGGAAATTTTTTTCAAATTTGATTGGTTCACCCAAAATGGCGGAAAAATAACAAAACTTTTTTTTACAAATTAACAACTTAGTTTGTAGATTTATTTCTAAATTCCCCAGCTCCAGTTTTTGCTTTTAACAAAATAAACATTCCCTGAAAGTTTCATTTAATTTGGTGAAACCACTATTGGGATATTTTGGTGGGGAGCCTAAAAACTATAAACGGAGGAAAACCAAATTAAAGTATTTTTTAAATAGAAATGATCATAAAAATAGTACTAAAATACTTTTACCAGCAGAAATAAGTAATATGAAAAATTAATACTTAAAAACCTTCTGGTACATTTTTTTGCATTTTTTGCACCTTCATTTTCAACTACTTTGTCATAATTTTTTAAGTCTTTTGCTACGCAAGTACTATCTGCGATATTTTTTTCGCTGTTTTTTTGTAATCGCAAAGTTTCATCATTTGATTATTAATCAAATTAAATGCAGATAAATTATATTTGCCTGGATTTATGTGTACAGACTGAAGAATAGAAATTGATTTGTGACCAATTTTGAAATTTGCAATTGCATCGTAGACTCCAAATTCTATTACACAACTTAATTTGGTTTTGGAACATATTTCCTTATCATGGCATTAAAACTCTTATTTGCGTTTTTCAACGCAAACGTTTTTTTTGACTCAGTTTTTTTAATTAAATACTCAAATATAGGCTTCATGTTGTAAGCAATGTCAATTGGTAATCCAGGTCTTGGTTTATATGACTTTTTACTGCCAGTAATATCACTATTATATTTGTAACAACTCATTGGGCCCAGATGGACAATGCGTATAGTGAAGCTACTGATATTGCCCGACACATTTTAAGTTTTTTGACCGATATTTTATTTTAGATATCTCTAACAGAGTTAAAACTTTTAATGTTTCACAATGTTGGAATACCCATGTCCTAGCACTTTCATTGTATAAACAGTTCTGAGATTTATATCAAAATTTCTTTTAGCTTGATGAGAAGTAAAAAAGTCATGTTCAAGCTGACACATCGAACAATTCATATACAATGAGAAAGCTAAAACTAGTTTTAAAAAGGCATCCTCATTAAGCATTAAGCCATTGGTAGAGTCGCATTAAGGATAAGCTAAAAGGTTAACAAGTGTTTCTACATCAATCAGTCTATAACTAGAAAGGTTTGATTCAGCAATAAAACTAGATTTAACAGCATCAGTTTGTGAATTCTTTCTAGTTCGAGTTGTTGATGAAGAAGCCTGTGTGAAATCGTTATTTACAGCATTGATATTAATATCTTATATATATATTTTTTTGATTTTCAATTGTATTTACATTATTTATATTAATATTCACAATTTTCAGTTGAATTCTTTTAAATCCTTTTCTTTTTTTGATCGATTTTGTTGCAGATTTTACTCTGCAAGCTTTCCCGATTTATCCACTTGATATTACCTGATCTTGTATTTGTTTTGACTAGGAAATAATGTTTTTGCCTTGTTTATTCAAACGGGAATTTAAAAATTAGAGATAAATAAAGGTCATTTTTCAAAACTAAATACCTGTTTTTTAAGAAATAATAATTTTTAAGGGGAAATATTTGTTACTGACAGTCTGAATAAGGATCTTAAGGTTCACCTTACCTGTAAATAAGTTATAAATTAAGGATTCTAATATATTTTATTAATAAAATATATTTCATTTTTGGATTCTACGTACTTCAAAATACTAAAAATTGTTGATTTTTTGCAGATTTTATGGGTAGTTTACCCCAAAGTATAGTAGGCATAAATGACAAGTGTTTTCTGTAATTAGAATAATATCAAATTTTTGTTTTCTTCAGGCATACAAATTATTGCATGTTGAGATTATGTTTCCTTTGAAACTACCATGCATTTTAGTCAAATCCAAAAGTTATTGATACTGAACAGGTGTTTCAAAGTAGTAATCAAACCCAACAGGGACGATTTAGGAAATGTTTGATGTTATTTTAACTTAAAACGTTCGACTATTTTGGTATAACTTCTACCTATGATTTCTACCACTGTAAATTTAATTCTTATGTCAAATATTTCCTGAATGAAATTCTGGAAGATGGGAATAAAGCGGCAGTTGCATTTGAAATACCAATGAAATGTAGTATTGATAGTTGTGAGTAGACTAATACGATCTGGGTGGAAAAAAAATCTCAAAGTTTCGACATAAATAACCGAATATTTTACAGCGTACATCGCATTTGCAAAGACTAAAGAGCAATGACAAGGCTTTTGTGGTTGATCAATCATTTTCCTTAAAAATGTTTAAAAAGTTTTGTTAGTGAATTAAAACATCCCTCCCGGTTGCTTCTATTAGTACTACTATTGAAGCCATGATGTCGATGTATCTATTCATGAAAATAGCAAAGATGAGGATTTAATTGGTTAAAAGGAGACTGCGTTAATTAAAAAGAAGAGAAAAAGGTCTTGGTGGTACGGGAAAGTTTACAGAAGCGATTATTGATAAACTGCAAAACTACTATGGCATTGCAGTTTGTTCCAATAATGGAAAAAAATACAAAGTGCTGTTATGGCAGCATTACTCTATGTAGCTTCTTCCAAAGAAGTAAATTACCACAAACTACTTAGAATCTTATTCCAAAACATACGTTTGTAAAGCTCAAACAGTTTGATATTGCAGCTTACGATGCGGTTGATCATTTTAGCATTGGTAGCCAGGCCTCTGTAGAAATATATGAAGCATTTGGGTTAGAGCGTGGAGAGTTTTGGTAATATCCAAACCTTAATGTTAATAATATTTGCTATGCATTTGTAAATACGTATAAAACAAATCTAAATCTTATTTTGAAGTTTTAGACTAAAAAGTAAATATGCTTCATTTATCAAAACTTTAGGCCGATTTTTTCCATTTTTGATTTTTCGGTTAATTTGCAAGGCGTTAATATTTTGAGAACTGGTAGTTCAATAATCCAAAATATTTTGTGTCGGTTCACTATAAATTGAATGCTCTCTTGAACTAAAACTTTCGTTATAAAATAAGTGAAAACAGCATTATCCAATATTTCGTTTAGGCGTTTAACTTAAAATAAGACCTATTGATAAGTTCCCCAGCCTCTAAAAAACGCTATCACTTAAATTTTATTTCAGTGCTATACATATACTTGACAGTAAAATTGTACAAAATTTTAGTGTCTGAAAATTTACGGTTGTTAAGTTTTTAATGCCAAGTGAAAACAGTATCCGCTAATTTGAAACAGGCACCTGAAGGACCGCGTAAAAAATAATAAAGTTAAATATTTTTTTATTAAACTTATCCTGTTTTCAAACGAACAAAAGAACATGCCAAAAACGTGTTAATCAAAATTTCGCTCTCAGAGGGCTGTTTTACCTTAGTAAACACCTTATTTGGAAAAATTTTTATATTTATTTTCGCGTGGATTAATTTTGCGCGTAGATTAATTTCGCTTGGATTAATTTCGTGAATCGGACTCACATATGCGGTAGCACTTACTACTGATGAGGCGCTCATGAAAAATAGTCCCATCAGCGAGTTACGCATTAATTTGATAAATTGACATTGGCCAAAATGTCTCTTTTGAAGAATGGGTCATAAAAAATGAAGTTGAAAACATTCATAAGCCACCGTGTATGCAATGAATTTAGTACTGTGTGTCGCAGCTTAATTTCAATATCATCTAACGGCATATTTTTCTAACAGGTTCCGTCATCCGTTTACTTAATACATCGTCTATGAGTAACACGTGCTTTTCTTTTCAAGATTGAAGCTTTCTGAAAGCAAATAAGAAGTTAAGATATTATCAAGTAGCTTTAAGGGTTCATCCGTGTTGTTGAAATGCTAGCACTAACACTGAAAAAGTCAAAAATTTTGGAAAAGTTTGAGATTTTATCCCATATATCAGCTGCACGGAAGGAAAGTGTTAGTGAACCTTATGCCGAACGTTGCCGTAAAAGATGGTTTGATTGACGATCCTGTAATGCTGAAATTTTTCGAATTTTTTTCAGTTAAAGTGCGTGTTGCAATAAGAGCATATTTTGGTGTGGTTTGGTCGATGTTTAAGACCATAGAGTGTGATATCTAATAATTCTCAACCATTTCTCAAACGATTTGATTGTGAAACAACAACTCTTTTCGTGCTCCATCAGGTATTTCTGGGCTTGCGGTAGTCGCAGCTATTCTTAAAAATTCCATACAACAGTTTTTTTCCTTGATATTTTGTCTAAATCAATCGATCTTAGGTGTTCGTCTTCACATTTTTTCAATGAGATCTTTGGCGGTGGCAACTACAACAACCGTATTAACAACACCTACATTATTGCATAAAGCAATCAGGGTATAATCTAAAATGAAGGAAATATAATTTGTAGGGAATTTTGATTCAAATATTCAAATTTAATTTTATATTCAACATCATATTTAACTTTTTTGTGTGATTTGGTTGCATTTTGGTATGGCCATCTTTGAATTTGAATATGCTATCCTTGAATATCAATTTTATAAAAAAAATATTAGGCTCCTATAAAAAATCAAGAGTTAAAATGCTAGTGCAAAGAAAGATAATCTTTGTTGACTATTTTGTCATAAAGACTTGTGAAAGCTCCAGTGGTAAAGTTATCGGACATGTGCCAATGGAAGTTTCACGCCCGAGTGTCATTAAATAATCACAGAAAATCTCCTCTTGGTATATTTTGCAATACCCTGTCGGGTTATTATTTTCATGCCAGCAATGTTTAAAAATCAACAAATTATTGAAAAAGAGTGGAAGATGGGGGCCTCCATAACATTTTGAGGCTGACAATTGGGGCGTAAGAAAGTTATTTATTACCAATTAAAAACTGAAGCAATCAGCTAGAGGTTCAGAGGGCATTTGAAATTTTCAGAATTTTTACGAGCCTCACTGTGGGGCGAATGAAACAATTTCTAAGTTTAAAAAAATCCTTTCTAACCCCTCGCACGGACTTAAAAATTTACAGCCCCTTTATACTGCTCTATGAGTGTGAAGATATTACTTAGGTTTCTCTTTCCATTTCTCTTGCTTTCATGTTTTGCGCCTTAAAATCTTTTATTTGAAAATCAAATTTCGTGAAAGACCATTTTTTTATTAGTTTTCTGGAACAAACATTGATAAGTTTTCACTAGTTTCGCAGAATAAATTTGTAGTTGATCAATTTTTGACCAGTTTTGCGGAACTTAATTTCGCGATAAAAATCATGAAAATTGATTTTGCGAAAATTTTTACCAGGGAAAATTTGTATCATCAAGGAATTATTTTAGTTTTGAAAAAATAAAAGAATAATAATATTCTAGAAAAACGCATATTTATAGCTTTCGAATGTATTATATAATAAGGCGAAATGTAACTTTATCATATATCTGCTAGTATTTTCGATTTCAATCCACACCAAGTTAAAGCCTAGAATTGGTAACATTCGTCACGAATGGCTTAAATATATTGGATAATTAGGCAGTGAAGTGATGTTACTGGACAGCTAAAAAGCTTTCAAAAATACAATTGAAGTCAAAAACTTTTTTTTAAATTTTAGTTAAATGCGTAAGTTTAAAATCTAAAGCAGTCTTTATCTATGAAATCTCCCACCATCAATGTCTAAATGGACAAACGCCGACGACTATTTTTGATAATGTTAAGAGCTTACTGAAAGTGAAAAAAAGTTATTCAGCTTTTTTATCAAATATAATGATGACGATTCACCTTAAAATCCTTTACACTAACTTTCTTGCTGACGATAAATTTAAATAAAAATTTATGGGACGGTTTTAAAGTTCTTCTTATTTCATCTCAAATTAATATCTTGTAATTGAAATTGTATCAAATTTGCAGTATTTGAAGGATCAAAGAAAACTCATCTGCATTCGTGGTGAATAAATCTGAAAAATCAGAGGAACAAAAAAAATTAAAGTTGTGTGGGAAGTTGAGTTATTTCAACTAGTTTAGTTAATTTAACTAATTCAATTAGTGGAATTGTACAAAAAATTCCTTCTGTATTGATAGTGGTTATATTTATAGATTAGCTAATTTGTATTCCCTTTCCATTCCAACGTGCTAACGAAAATTGATGTGCACAGTTTACCTTGATCCGCTTATGTAGAGAAACCCATAAAATACATAGTAGTTTTTAGGTGAAGTTAATATTAGTTGTTTAATTAAATGATTGGTAGGATTTTTGTTATTAATGGGAAGGTATAACGCTAAAAACATCTACATTTTGAAAGCATTGAATTTTATAACAATCGAGTTTAGATGAAGTACGTGAATTATCTAACGGAACGCTGTTCGGTGGAAAAGGGCATCCCAATGAAAAGAAAATTAACAAACTACGATAATATTTAATTATTTTTTCACGTGGAATAATTTTTGCCAGAATTAATTTTCGCATCGAATAATTTTCGTGCGAATTAATTTTCGTGAAAGAAATTTTCAAATAGTTCGCGTGGATTAATTTTTGCGAATGACGGATATGAGAAAAGCTCGCGCCGATTAATTTTTACGAATGCAAATTTTTTTACCTATATGGGGGTGGGGAATGATCTAAAATGAATGCGTGGATATCAGATGTAATTCAGGACCCAAGAATAAATACAACTCAATCTGTGTATGAAATAAAAAAGCATCATGCATACATTATTTAGGGACACCTGTTTTATGGTTATTCGCAAAAATTATCATGGAAAAATCCAATTACTTTATCCGTCATTTGACCTTCAAAAACATCCATTACAACTAAGCCGTGTTGATTGGGCAAGTAATGTATCTTTCTTTATTATAGATATGGGACAATGACTTCATTAAAAAACTATAACGACTAAAAGACATTTTTTTGGGTATTGATAAATTGCAAACCGCAAGGTCAAATATCGGGGATAATTTTTTTGTAGGTTTTTCGGTCCTAACAATTTTTTATTTTTTTGAATAAAAACTTTTTTTCATCAATTTCTCTGAAAGTCATGCAACAGACCCTCAAAATTTCAGCAAAAAGTCCCAAGTTTATTGATAAATTTTGGCCGGCGCACTCCAAATGCCATTCTGAGAAAAAACGATTAAAGAAAAAAGTTTATAGCATAAAAACTAATTTTCAGGTTAAGCAGTTAAAAATTAACACAACCCATGCAGTAACATATCAAAATATCCACAGAGGCTTTTTTGCCATAATTAAAATTTTCAATTTCATCGTAAACGCTCAACACCCAAAACCTTTTGGCTGTCATTGGTTATTTTGCAGCAAGCACACGATTCAACGGCAAAAAGACGCGACATTGCCAATACTTCAACGTCTTTTCTCAACTCATCTGCTGCATTAAGCATTGTTTTTGCTGCAATAGCTTTTGTGATGGAAGCTACATTTTTAGCTAATTTTATAAAATTGTTTTCAATCTTTGGTGGTAGATTCATCATAAACTTATAAACTTATTTACACCTGCATAACCATGACCCATAGAACGCATTCCATACACTGTTATATTATTTACATCAAACCTCACCCACATAATGATTTAGAATGTGTGAAACTGATTTATGTCGTTAGCTACATTTTGGGCAATTTAAAAACAACATTGTTGATAATCCTTATTCTTATTATACCGTTCACCCAATGCTAACGCAAAATTTCCACACTCTGGGCACGACAACGAACTAAAAACAGCAGCTAGAATAGCTATAAATTATTAAACGACAACCTAAAATAGCATCAAACTCGCCTGCAGTAGTTGTTTTTATATGTTCAATTTTACGGCTAGACACAAATGTTGAAATGTTAATTTAGTTGTGGCTGTCGCAGTGTAATTCGTAATTTACAAAAGTAGAAGATTGAGAGGAATATATTTAGATATTAGCTGTATTTAAATTGTTATTAAACGTTTAAAGTATTATCATCATTTTGATTTATAGCTCAGTATACGTTTTCGTATTAAATCCTTTCAGTCGCCTAGATGTTTTTGTTATTTGCTTGATTCTACAAGTTTCAGCAATTAAAAAAAAAAAAAATTCATTTAACATCAAAATTATCATTTAAAGTGATGTTTTGTTACTTTATGTATTTGAAAGTATAATCAAAAAATCATTTAACATCAAAATTATCATTTAAAGTGATGTTTTGTTACTTTATGTATTTGAAAGTATAATCAAAAAATCATT